>VZTH01011703.1:360290-410389 GCA_013397815.1 Aleadryas rufinucha
TTATTGCAACCTGTTTCTCTTCAGAAAAAAAAAAACAAGGTGAAGGTTTTCCTACCAAGCTCTTAGCTGAAAAACTGATCCTAATATAAGCTTGACCCTCTTCCCACAAAGAAAAGAATGGGAGAATGATGGAAATGTTCTCTAGACCAGATCGTGTTCTTTTTCCCCACAGCAAGTATGAGGTTTGTTTCCAAACACGTACTGGTTTTCCCTAGATCTGGTAAATATCACAACTTGCCATAAGTTACTTTAACAGCATCTTCGAATGAACTGGTGATGCTGTAAAAAGTTATATAATATAGTTGTGCTACTCTTTAGGTTGTCTACTTTTTGCAGTAGGAAAAAGAATATCCACATGAACAGAAGTGCTCTACATAGCTGGATAAAAGTGAATTTATCTGAGCGCTTTTGAGAGCTCTGTATCTGCTCTAACCATGTTGAATAAAATGGGAAAAATCTACTTTTGTATGTAGAAGTAGAATGCTTTCCAAAGGAAAATAAATGAGGGGGTGGGTGAGCCAGTAACCTTAGCATAAAACAACTCATGCATTATTAATCTAATTTCCTATAAAGTTTGAACAAAAAGCATGTTGAGACATTACTCTGTGTTCCTTGTTAGGCTCTGTTCATAATGCCCTCTCCCATTTTATGTAATATATTCTCCAGCCTAAATAAGATATTCTTGAAGCCTCAGGATTTTCACGCCTTCAAAGATCCCTGTTTTACTTCTAAATATTATAGATTTTGAAGCACAAGAGGCTTTAAGTTTGGTACCTCAAAGGCTGTTCACCCTTTTAGGTAACCCCCAAGTTGGCTTTCATATTTGCTTATTACCCGAAATTCTTCACAAGAAGCTTCAGCCTGTTTTACAATTAAAGGCTTTGATCATATTTACTGTAGCTACGTAAAATATTTCTGCATGAATGTTACATGAGTTCAATTTCCGTATTAGGCGAGGAGCTTACCTGATATCCAGTGTCTACGTGAATCCTTTTCTAACATGATTATTAAATGTAAACATTGCCATTCTCCTCAGCAACCACAGGCAAGAGGGATCTGCTCCTGTGAGCTATCCCAGTTTGCTCACTGTGAACAAGTTTCAGTGTTGTAACCCAAGACTTTGGGGTTGGACATTGTAATATTTCCCTTCCTAGATTATCAAGACTTTTTCTGGTCTTATTTTTTTTTTTTTTACTTTCAGTATACCATGTGTCTGGAACTGTTTGGAAGGGTTTTTTCAAATGTACATGTGCTTTAAGCCCTGGTACTGTGAGTATGCAGAACTTACTGACCAACATACTCAGGAACAGCTTTGATTATACTGTGTTCAGTCACAGCACCTATATTTGTTAAAAATTACTCCATACCATGTTGCATGCCAGTTTCCAAATCCTCCTTTTAGTACATTTTCCAAAATTTTCTTACGCTTAGGTTTATTTGCTTGTTCAGAAGAAAACTCAGAAGAAATACCCTGAGAAATACTGAAGTAGGGTGAATTTGACTCCACACTTCCTTTGCATAAGAAAATTACTGGATGCATGATGTATCACATAAAGCACAGTTCTGGCATAGATAATTTTGAGAGCACTGTGCCCTTTTTTCTAGACATATACTTAACCAAAACTTTGATTCCTGCTGTAAAATTCAATAAAACAGTGCTTCAATGACAGCTCTTAAGAGCCCACGTTTTTATTCTCAGTATAGTTTTGTTATCTTTTGTTCACTCTGTCTTCCTGAATTATAAGTTAGTTTTTGAAACTGCGTTAACCAATGGGATACATCATAAACTTTATGTAGCTAAAAATTTCAGAGCTACTTCATCTGTTTCATTTGGAAATGTTTTGAATTTGATTAGAATATCAAACCCAAGTGATGCACCATGCAATTTCTCACCACCCACCTGCCAGTCCTTGAGCAGTAGCCCCCAGCCAGCTTTCCTCCTAGGTTGTACACTGACTGTGACACCATATGGAGTATCCCTTTGGCCAGTCTGGCTGTCCCAGCTGTTCCCCCTCCCAGCTCCTTGTGCCCCCCAGCCTCCTCACTGGTATAAGCTGAAAAGTCTTAAGTGTAAGAACTAAACCATCAGTGTGTTACCAATAGTATTCTCATCCTAAATCCAAAACTCAGCACTATACCAGATACTGGGAAGAAAAGTAACTCTATCCCAGATGAAGTAAGGACACAGTACTGAGATTTCAACTTTGACCTTTGAATCTCAAAAATGTAATAGATTTTCAGTACTAACAAATTAGTTATCAGAAGGCAGATTCTTTCTGTTTTCCTCATTTTCATGTGATTTTCTCACATTAGTCCTTTCACTGACTTCACCAGCTCCTTCTTTATACGAGTTATACTTAAGGAGTGAACAAGTCTAGCCTTAAACTTGATCTCATCTTCATTCCTAGGACTGATATTCTCCTTTATTTTTTTGCCAATTAGATTTTTTTTTTTAAATGCAGCTTCCACAGAGCATTCCTCCTCATCTCCTACACTGTATCTTGTAACCAGATTCAATCTTTCAATTTGGAATTCTCCCAGAAGCAGATGACATTGGTCTTCTGTATCATACGATTCTTGCTCATATTACTGGTCATATTTCTGCTATGAAAAGTCTTCTGATTAATTCTTCTCATTAGTCAACTTGGTAAACAAATTACTGCGGGAAGCTTAAAAGCTTGGGTTGAAAGCCAGAAGAGAAGAAAAAGATATCTTGTTTGCAAGTCACTATTTTCCCTTGGAAATATCTGCTCTTCTATCAGGTTGTCATTTGAGGCTGCTAGAAGTTTTTATTACTCAGGGTTAATTGCCTCTGGCACAATAATCTCAGATTTCTCCGGAGAATTACTGATAGCACACATTTTCCTTCTGAAATAAAATTGCTTTCCTGCCATGAGAAATGTGTCAACTTTTTATTATTTCTTTAAAAAAGTAGGATAAATGGCATTAGGACCAATATTCCTCTGCCTCCTAGTTCTGTTTTTTCATCTCTCCTAAGGATATTGTTTTCTGTTCCTAGGTAAAACCTCTCCAGTTTGACATGCCAGTGGAAACTCTGCCATACATTAGTCCAATAAATATAACTAGTGTCTTTCCTGGATGACTGGTCTTCAGCTTATATGTGTATGTGAACATTGCACTGCAAATAGACCTTGGGTTGCTTTTTATTCATCTGTTTACACAGTTCAGAGACAGATCATCTTTCTGGATAGTCACATAATCAGGAGCGTTTTTAGCTATATTTCTGTATCCTGTAGAGTCTTGTGTGTATTAAGTCACTGAAAACCTCTTGGAAGTAGGCTGCTGAATATCCATAGCCCCATGTAACTGCTTGCCAATCTTTCCAAATAGTTAATGTATCTTAAATATATTACTGTAATGTGACAGGTAAAGATAATATATCAGTGTAAGTAATTTTTATTTTGGAAATACTCTTCCTGAAAGGTGATATTTTTGTCAGTCAGTGACTCTTTCATCAGTTGGGATCTAATTCTGAAATTTCTACTTCTGTGCTCCTCCATGGAAAGGAAATGTGAGACTATCACGATCCCAGGGGTGGCAGCAGTAAGGACGATACATCTTTTGATTGACTGTGGCGTCTGCCAAAGCCCTGTGTTCACAGTTCCAGAGCATGTGGAGGGCAGGATAGAGTTGTCACTGACTTCCCCATCATATTTGCAATTAGTAAACATGCTTCTTGTGCATTCCAATGATTTAGGAATGGGAAAATATATTTTGCCTTTGAACAAAAGCCACTGAAGATTTTCTGAAAAATGCTTGATTGGAAGTGTGACAAATTGAAGAAATTTGGAATTTTTCCAAAGAGATTTTCAGATGTTGGGCAGATGTTATTGTTTGCTGACCTAGGACTTTGCAGAATGACAGAAAATAATTTGATGCTCTAACAAAACATTGATTACACACACTAAATAGCCCTGGTAGAGTGTTTCCCTTATGGTTTGCACTTCCAGGGTTATGGTTAAATGAGCACCCCATGTCATCAAACATACAGAAGGTGCCTTTGCCACTCTGAGGGGATGATCCCAGCATTTAAATAATGATTTACTGATGCTTTTATTAGAACAATTATTGGTTATTTCAGACTTGAAATGGGCAGATTAAGCTCTGTGAACCTCACAGCTGAAACCTCACAACACTGGCAATTTTCAGTGATTAAAGTAATTTACTTTATCTATAAAATGTAAAGATATTTCATAATAGCCATACAGCAAGTACAGGGAGGTGTAGTTTTCCTGGAGATAATCAGACCTCTGGGGATAAAGGGTCCTGGCTGCACCTCATGCATTGCGAGACCCAGAGGGCTTTATTATCTGATGATTACCACACCCCCATTTCCATGTCTTTTTGCTTAATTAATCACAGTAACATTATTGCCCAACTTCAGACAACAAAAATAATGAGAGAGGCTTTAAAAGATTCAAAGACTAGAGGAAAAACAAGAGATCCCACAGGAAAGTACCCATAGTGAAACGGAGGTTTACAAATCACTGAAATCTATTAAAAATGATGCTTACATTTTGTAAAGTGCCTTCTTTAATATAAATATAATTACGTTTTAAATATTGTAAATGTGTATATACAATATAAAACATACACTTGTTTTGATCAGAGGAGACGAGGTTTTATTTTTAGGACAAAAAAACCCTTTAAAATATTTCAGCCATACCATGGCAGATTATAGCCATTTACTATTTTCTTGGGAAAGCTTGCCATATCCACTGTGTTGTTCCTTATTTGGTCTAAGTACAGTTTAATGTACATTTTTATGTCTTTTCTGCCTTCCTAAATTACAAACTAATCATGCAGTTTACAGACATAAACCCAGAGTAAAATCTTCAGGTATTACGTGTCAGAAGTGACTTCTGAAGAAACTCATATGGTTAAACTTCTACTATATTGTAATCATCTCTCCTTTTAGTATATCCTTCTCTGTCACACTTGACAGTTGTTCTTACCGTACTTCAGTATAAATATCTGTAAAACTGGTGCTTGAATTTTAAAAAGTTGAGTGAAACATAATTAATTTATGTGCCAAGGCTCTTCCTTACACTTAATAACATTAGACTGAGGGCAAAAGTCTTTTATTGTAGCTCCAGTCCTATCAGAGAAGGTTTTATCAAAAGCTGCAGAGCACTGATGTCCTCCTGATTCTGTATTTAAAAAACTCGTTGGCTTTCACAGGATTTATCAAATCCAATTTCTAATAATTTGGGTGAAAGTTGGACCTTTTTATAGCCATAAAGTAGGCATTTTGAAATCATAAAAGGTCCTAGCCAAGGAAAAAAGGTTTTCTTGAGCTTTAAGATTTCCAGATTTTCTTGTCTATGAGTAAAAATATACCAGATCTGCACAGCAGAGCCACTGTAGCTGTGTGCTTTTTGAAATGGATGCTAATAAGGTAGATTATGTTTCAAAATTTGTTTTGGAATTTCAGTCATCGATGTCTGAGGCACAGATAGTCTAAACTGGGAGACAAAATGAGTTTTCAAATGGTGCTTTCACCTTTTCACTCAAACATCAGTTTGTTAGGTGTGTGGGTGGCCAGCTCCTGGAGTTCGGAACATGTATTGATCTGCCTCATTTGGACAGGCAGCTGATTAAGATTTGGGGGTCAGGAGGAAGGCTGGATTATTTCTGATAACCATTCTTGTGCTTCACTAATTTTAAGTGGAGGAAGAGCAGTCTGTTTTGTAATTCACTGTGATAATATCGACTGCTTGCATCTTGTGGGGGTGTTAAAACCAGACTGTAATCCCATCAATGGAAGAATGCATAAGGAGATCAGAAGATCTTTGTGTGTGTACTGCAGCAATACCTCTTTCTTTGAAATCTTCTCATAGAGAGTACTTAAAACTTCTAACTTCATATCTTTGAATTGTACTCGTTAATTTATCAACTTTGAGAGAAACAAAAGCCACACTTCATTAGGGCTGTTCTCAGTATGTGCACCTGTAGGGTCTAGGATTCCTCTGGTGACAGACAGTTTCCTAATTTAAAAATATTTCCTTTTTTTTGGTGTTAAGTATCTCAGTAGTAGAAACATCAGACAAATAACAGAGCAGGTATTTGATATCTAATTCAAGTTGAGATGCCCCTTAGTCTTCCCTATTCATTATTTGATAGGCAGCAAGGAGAATATCCACTCAGGGAAGATTTTGCATTGTTCTTGGCTCTGAAACTTGGTCTATGACATGATAACACTTTCTCAGGGCAAAGTATTTGTCACTGTCTTAAGCTTTGTAATAAAAAGGTGATTTTTTGCTTTTAAGTCATGTATATTATGCTGGAGAGAAACATGAATTACATAGGACAAAATAAATGTCTATCCATGAAAAACTGTAAGTGGTCCATTAACTCCTCTAACATTTACATATACTGCGTTCCATTTTATAACTTTATCTCAAATCTAGATGTTGATGAGCATCTAGAATGAAATATAAATGAAGAAATTAATCAACTCAAACACACCTGTTTGAACTAATAACTTTTAATCTTACAGATAAAAGAAAAAACTCCAAACTGCATATTAATAATGTTCTCAGAAGCTTTAAGGTGTGCTGTAGAAAGCATGAAATGCTTTGGAAGCCACTCACATTAGGTATACAACAGATTCCAGTGAATAATACTGGTTCAGTCATCAAAACAAAAAAAGAAAAAAACCACAACATAACAGCAGCATAAAATAAATGGAAAGGAAGGGAGAAANGAGAGAAACATGAATTACATAGGACAAAATAAATGTCTATCCATGAAAAACTGTAAGTGGTCCATTAACTCCTCTAACATTTACATATACTGCGTTCCATTTTATAACTTTATCTCAAATCTAGATGTTGATGAGCATCTAGAATGAAATATAAATGAAGAAATTAATCAACTCAAACACACCTGTTTGAACTAATAACTTTTAATCTTACAGATAAAAGAAAAAACTCCAAACTGCATACTAATAATGTTCTCAGAAGCTTTAAGGTGCTGTAGAAAGCATGAAATGCTTTGGAAGCCACTCACATTAGGTATACAACAGATTCCAGTGAATAATACTGGTTCAGTCATCAAAACAAAAAAAGAAAAAAACCACAACATAACAGCAGCATAAAATAAATGGAAAGGAAGGGAGAAATTACAGTTTCAAGAAATACACATCTAGGATTTTCAATGGTAAACTCTTGTACCATCCCCTCTCTGTATCTTTCAACTGGCTTTAATTTATGACTTAATACTTTGCAGTTACATTAATGTTTGTTTTGAAAATTACTACCATTCAACTCTAGAATTAAGCCCTTTTTAAAAAAATTCCATTATTTCTCCACCAAAAGTGTTCATTTTGAGATGTGATTTAAAAAATTAATATATTTATGCAGATTTTTGTAGTGCAATTTTCAGACAGGAAAATTGTTGATCTTGCACTGTCAGCCAGTGGTCTGTTAAGGACATAATGCATATATAAATTTTCATATGGATTTTTTTCTCAAGTGATTCCTGAGCTGATGTCAAAAATATTAGGCATTTTCTAAAACTCCACTTTTATGGTCTCAAATGTTTTCTTTCTTATTCTCAAACCATCATGTGCAGGATACTCACTCAAAACCATGGCAGAACATGTACCACAGCTAAAGGTCCTGTAGTCACTCCCAATGCCTACACATTACCTTTGGAATTTGTGTTTTCAAGGAAAATGATTCATCCTGACATTTGGCTACATGTGGAAGTAGATCCAGATTGTTTTTCTTAGGATAGGCTCTCCAGCAAACACAACAGACTGGGCCACAAGTCAGTATTCTGGGAAGGCCACTGTGTTCCCTACATCCCACTGTCTGCAGTTCAGTTTTATGGTTTAATCAAGGTGTGATAATAGACCAAATTAATTGAGGGGGCAATGAATGTTTTCAGAAGTGGAAAATTGGAGGAATTTGGTGGGGGGAAATGGGAAGACAGTATTTCTCTGCATAAATTTACAGATGTAGAACCTTTTTGAATGAAGCTCTTTCATAAGTGTTGGATAGAAGCTATACATAAACCAACCTGCCCTGATCCTCTTTTTTTTCTCTCTGAATATAATTGAAAGACCCACATTTCCACTTTCAATTTTATAATTTAAAGGCTAGTATCAGAAAGCAGAGCAATGGATAAAAATTCATGCGATCACTGTTGCTGCACCCTTTTACAAAAGACAGAACCATGAAAGATATGCAAATTGTCCATAATTATACTTTCAGATGGTTACTTAAATACCTGTCTTTTTCACACTACAGGCACAAAGTTAGTATACCTCAGATATGCTAATAAAAACAAATGTCTGTGGTTTCTGGCAAAATAAAAGCTCCAGTAGTTCACTGTGTGTGCTCTACACAACTGTTAGGCAATGTCACGATGCCTACCGAGACGAGTTTGGATAAAGCTGCTACAGTATAAAGATTAAGGCTATTTTATATTCTTTGATTTTTATTTAAATGCTCCCTGCATTTAAATTAATGTATTGCTAATTTTAGCTGATATATTAATACATGTGTCTCAGCTATTTATACATACAATATGAAACCCAAGTGAGATAGCAAACAGGGTGTATGATCCTGTAAGTCTGGAACATGTACTATTTCTTCTATGTAGTGGGTTTGTTCACTCAAAAGGATTAGCAAAGTGTTTACTTTAAGGACTGATCTTAGACATATCTGTACAGTACCTCCTTAATTAACAGTGATGGTTAATGAGAGCCTAAAATTCTCCCTCCCTTAAATTTCAGATGTTGTCACTTAAATCCAGAGTGACTGCTGCCCCTTGCACACCTCCCTGCTACTTTTAATAGCACTACCAAGAAAACAGTTTCAACTATATGTTAATGGTGATAGAATCTGACCCTCTTTAAATGAGAAATGAATTTTCATAAAAAACAACAGATGCCAAGGATGTGAAGATTACTGCCTTTTTGGTAGCTGTTCCTGTAAAAGTGCACAGGAAAATCATGCCTCTGAATTCAGGGTATTCCATCACCAGTGTGCAACAAGTAGGAGATTACTGAATTCAGGATGATAGACTGAGTCTGGGCCTGTGCTCCTTGCACTCTCCAGAGACCTGAAAAGATCAGAATTGGGCTTCCAGTTTTCATCTAACTCGTAATTGACCCTCCAGCATATCGAACTTACTTCTTGCACTATATGCCTATATTGTGTCTTTGGTTTTATTTTTTTGAAAGTACTTTATTACACATTTCTCTTGCTAATCAGACCCTCATTTTGTACATTTCATGTGTGTCGCTCAAATCTCCACCTTCCTCAAATTAATCATAGATCAGATTAATTGTACTTGGTAATCGAACACTCTTTATCTTAATTATCTCACCATTAAACCTAGTGATCTGAGAGAAAGTTTGCCACCAGGTTTTAAACCTTTCTTTTATATTGCAGAATAATTCAGGCATCAAGGCTATCATTACAACTTTAAGGATTTTAATAATTTTTTCTCAGTCTGTTCAGCTCTTAGGTGAATATTAGGTCTTTTACCTCCCAGGCCTGATGACCTTGGATAAAGAATAAAATGGATAGTGGGTGAAACTGGACTTTTTTTCCTGTCTTGATAAGTGGCTGAGTTACTCTTACATTATTATAAAAGTATTATATATTATTAGGTATAGAAGTACTTAGTGCTGTTTGTCTATACGTCTATTATTATTAACTTTAGCTTTCATATAGGTACTTTTTATTAGTTTAAAGAGGGACATCAATGTGTGCCAAATAATTATTGAGGCTTGATTATTTTGGAAGGTTTCCCACATGTTTTGTAAGAGTCAAGTGACAATTTTTTGATAATAATCAGAAGTGAATGCCTGTCTAGACTCTCATAAAATGCACAAAGTCCCTTCCCAGTCCTCTAAATGTAAAAGAAAGGGAAGGGAAATTACTTTGTAGAGGGTGAATGTGTTTTGCTGCTTCTGAGTAGAATATCTGTTGTCTTCTTCATTATCTTCATCTTATTAGCTAGAGTTATTCATACAAGTTTAGGTTCATGTTCCTTATGGAGATGACATTGTGGTCTTGCTGTGCTCTTTTCACTGCAGCTAATTTTAGCAGCCCTGCTCATATCCTACAAGAACCAAGGAAGGCATTTTCTGTTGTAAGTACAGAAGAGATCACATGATGGATGCACCTTACTGAAGTGTTGAAATTGGAGTATAGATCCTTGGAAACACAACAAAGGTAGTTCCTCTCACTGGCATGTCTGGTTTTAGGTGATGCAAAAACTTATCTAACTCTTGAGATTTCTGAACAGATAGCTAGGTTTGTAAAGGAGTTTTTTTTCAAGCAAAGTTACAATACCCTTAGGCATGTCCTAAGTATTAGTAATATATATAAAAAAGCAGGAATCCACTCTGGACAGTCTGAGTGCAGTAGGGAAGACAATTTGGCAGGTGAGGCATTCTTTGGTAGAAGTATAGAATGCTGAACTGCAATAGTTAGCTGGGTCTCTGTGGGCCATCAAGAACACATAAAGACTGCCAACATCTCTTATAGATCTTTTCACAGATCCTATTACAATTCACAGTAAAGTGATCCTCTACCTGTTTTTCCTGAGGGGTCCAATTAAGGTAAGGATTTATTCGAGACTCGTACAGACCTGGGGCTTGCACAGGGCAAATGTGAGAGGAACACGATGCTTCTTCCCTTTTATCTCCAGAACACTCCCTGTGCAAGATCTCGCACTAGCAGTTAATCTGAAAAAGGATTTTCTAGTTGGGAATTCTCCCATTCACTGCTTTATAACTTGTTATACTTCACATAATTATATAGAGAGGGATACAAACTTATTTCTTTCATCTCCTAATGGCTATCCAGACAAGTGTCCTCAGAACCTGCAAAGGCATTTGAACCAGGATACTTTGCATGTCAGATGAATTTTCCAAATGCTGATCTATAAGAAGGATGTCCCCTTTGCTGTCTCCAAAGAATAATTTATCCAGCTGTTCCTTCTGTATGCTGATGAGATAATTTTTAGGCTGTGGATTTCATGAGATGTCAAAGGATGGAATTTATCCTAAAGTAGCCTTGTGTATACATGTCCACTCATCTCATGTTTACCTCAAAGATGTTGTTTCTTTCGGTTGTGATTGTTCCATAATACACCTGGCTGAGCTACAGAAGCTACAAGGAAAATTTGCTGTGAGCAGCCCCTCAGTCTGTAGGATACATAAAATAGCAGTGCTATGACTGAACCTGAGCAGAGTGGGAGGCAGATGTTCATACCAGAGCTGCCAGCACAGTATCCTGAGCTAAGCACAAACAGGGTACTGAATTTTGGTCATCCATTTGCAGCAGCACAGAAGGCCCAGTGTTTCTCCTCAGTTAGATATTGTCAAGCCTTCATGAGCATTAGAAATTACGCATTACAGAGGTGGATGCTGGCTGGTAATGCAACACCATTTTGTTTTATTAATAATAGGATAGTAATGGAAGAGTGACTAACATCAGAGTATAAAAAAAACACGGAGCGTACCAGGATGGATAAACGTAACTGAATTGTTGTGATAAAAGGAATTTATTTCTCCCAGTGAATATTCAACTAAAATGTAGAGTTTGCAGTTTTGGTTTATTTCTGTCAGTTAAACACAGATTTATGTAACTCTTCTTACAATGCTTTAGTATTCACATCCTTATTTTTTTATTGTTAGATTTAAAGAATGAAGAGAGAACTTTGCAATTTGCAATTAATGACATTTGGTTTTATTAAAAGTAAGTAGAGAGCCATATCAATAAAGAATAGACATTAAGATTAGGAAGAAAATCATTTGTCAAAATCCTTGCCTGTAAGTAGGCTCTGCTTGGAGGTTTTATTGGCCATATTATCTCGGTTATTTAGGGAAAGACATATGATCTGCTCAAGGTAAATAGCTTGAAAGCATTTCCACCTGCAGCTGAATCTGTTTATGCGTTGGTGTAGTTGGGGCCTGCCTTGGGCCTTCTGGGCTTGTTGTAGAGCCTGAGGCAGTGTCTTACATAGCACAATGTTACTGCAGCAACTCATTAGTTACCACTGCAAGAACATTACGATAAACATATACTAGTGAGGGGACTTTAATAAGGGAGCTCTCTGTACCATTAATTTACTGAACACCAAGTTGTTCAGCTATTTTGAAAGACTCTGAGTGTTCTTATACATTTTTCATTTCTGTAAATGAAAATTTGGGAAAAATAAGGCATTGCAGAATGCAAATGCATAAAACCTATTAGACAGAAGCGACTGATCTGGGCAGTAGAAAAATCATCGGACTGTACTTTGCACTAGATGTGGGCATCTGGGAATCAAGGGAGGCCAGCAGGGATGCAGAGGGATGTCACCACACAGATACAGAGGGGCTGTTGGACATTAGGTTTCATGGAATCAATTTTACACTGGCATTATAAATCACAATAAACTTCCTTACTCTGCTCTGTAAATATGACTTGACATCACCACGATACTATGAATTGTCAATAAAAGTCCCTGCATGCTTTGCCAGCAGGTAGTATGCCAAAGTAAAATTACCATGACATCCATGTTCTGGGTAGACTTAATTTTAATTCAAGCAAAAATGTATTAAATAAAAAAGATTTTGCTTTTGTCTTACACCTAGTTGGTTATGTGTGTTAATGGTACTGAATTTAGAAAAAAACCATGTCCCACAGCCAAAGCTAATCTTTAAAGCTCATCCTTTTGCTGATAGGTAAATACACGTAACAAATATCCTCATGCTTCTCATGTTCACTTATTTGCTTCCTAGAGCAGCTTTTCTGTCTTTCTACTTCAAGCGTTCTGGGGGAACTTCCACACTGATGGTGTGACCACAATAAATGAAATGCAATGGAGTCCTTTTCTAAGCCTACAGTTCCTGCGTGCCATGATAAAGCATATGCTAATAGAGTGTATGAGCTTATTGGAAGTTCTTAAAAAATGCCATCTGCTACAATTTTTGCAGCTGAAAGTTATATTCAATCAGAGGTAAATTTTTATATGCTCAGTCTAGTGCATGGAAATATATCCCTGGAATTAAAGTTTACCTAAACTATGTGAAAACCTTTTTTGCATGTAGTTCCTTTTGAAGGTCTAACCTCAGATTTCAAAAATGAGACTGATACTAGAAAGGAAGCTGATCTACATATGCAAGTCCACTCTTAAAGTACTCTTTGGTTCATGAAAATGCCTCCTTTTCACTTGAATGCTTGGAAACAGTCTTTAAGTATGAAAACTAAATGAACTGAAGAGCAACCCTATATTTTGCATCTGACTACTCAGTGAATCTATATTCTTCATCTGTAACAGATAGTGTTAATGCTTAAAATCAGCATGACTGCTAAAACCCACCTCCACAAAAATTATTTAAAGATTTAAAGCAATACTACATGGTAAAAAGCATCACAGTCTCACCATGATCCAAATTAGGCTTTCTGCATTAATTTTCTTGTATTTAGATAAAACCTGTCAATAGATCTTTTAGATGCTTTTGGGGAAACTAAAACATTTAGCTTAATTTGTCAATAAAAACCAGAAATGAACTAGCTTTGCTGCTAATTTATTGAAAGAGAGAGACTTAACTATTCTTCCTTTTTAACAAACTTTGACCACACTCGGTCTGGGGAGCTCCATACAAAAGATATACAGGACTGGAAAAAAATAACTGATTAAATTTTAACCAGCTGCTGGGCAGATAGTTTGCCTGAGGCACTTTTGTCAGTTTCAAAGGGTCCTTTTATTAATTTTGCATTTTGTATTTTGTTAGTGGAAAGAGCTGGCTCTGTTGGGACTGCCAAAAGCTATAGGCAGCGAATCTTACGGCAGCAAAGAGGAAGCTGTAGAGCATGCCAAGTAGATTTAGCACACTGAGCACTCTAAATTACATTTGTTTTATCAGTTCTAAAAATATATTAACTTCAGGTTTAAGTTCTTTGAATAAAGCCTTAAAGCTACTGCATTCAGTTCCTCTTCTGTTTATATAAGGCTTTTACTTTGTCTATAAAAATAAACCACTGTAGTCTTTGCCACATAACTACCCATGTAACTTAAATCTTTCCTTCCTATAATTGTTGGTGCATCCTTTGTTGGTCTATTTTCTTACTCACATTGAACTTATGTTCTTACTGAAAAAAAAGTACTGTGAGTTTTATCTAGATCCTCCTCACTTTCCACAGCATTCAGATACAGCTTTTATAGCAAAAATATTGATGCCTAAGTGGAGTCAATATTTAAATAAACATGTTCTGCTTTCATGTGAATGGAGCCCAGCATCTGTATCAGCATGTGGAAAGTGCTGCATGTAGCATATTGCTCAGACAATTTGTGAACAGAAGTTAGAACTCAGGGGTTAAATGGAAAGCACAAACCTCTCTTGTGATGCTGGGAATTTCACAAGTTCCACTCAGGCAGCTTCAAACAGCATTAAACACAAAGGAAAAAAAGTATACCCTCAGGCTAGAATTTGCAGAAGACTTACCTGCAGTAGAATGGAGCTAAAATTAAGCCCAAAGACAAAGCATTTGGGCTTACATTTAGAAAATTGAATGGCAAAGTATATAATTTAGGAATGTGTATCATACTGTTTTTTGAGTTTAATTGCATCTTTTAAGACAGTCTTTTCTTTCCCCCAAAAAAATTTCTTTAGCCTAAATCAATATCTGATAGTGTTACTACTGCATTATTTAGTGTGTTCTACAACTATTTTTGTGTGTGATCCTGTGATGGCAAACCTCATTGGTATCACTTATACATAAAGGAGTGTGTTCTTGCTGTTCCTGAAGTTAACAGTAAACCTGATAATAGCAAAATTGACTTCACAGGAGAAAACTGAGCTCAAAGTAATTAAAACCCAATCATTTATATCCATATCTTTTTCAACAAAATGTATTGTCAGGTTTTGAATAATATTTTAAGAAAATTGTGGTTTATACTCTGTTTTACTTCCTAAGTTTAACTAATATGTATAAGTGCCCACCCCAAAAAACCAAAATAACAGGAAAAAAAAACCAACCTGGGAAACTTTAAATTGTATCAGGAAATCTTTAAGTTGTGCCAGTTCCTCCTTCTGTAATTAAATGAAGTTCTCTTCAGGGATGTACCAAGAAGAAAAAAAAAACAAAGATGATCTGAGATGGCTGAGAATGTCAACTCAACTGTGCTGTGTGAGAACATTGAAATTACTTATCTTTCAAAGTTCAGCTGAAGGTCCAGCTCTGGCCATAAATAAATGCTTAGCTTATGAGATATAATATTTCTGTGGTGGTCTAAACTCTTAAGTATTTTATGGAACTGGGGGCAGATAACTGAGCATTTACATTGTGCTCATCACATGGAACAGTGCTGGAGTTGGAAGGGCTGGCTGGAAACACCAAGTGGGGCTGGGATTCTGGGTGGCATGTAACTGCAATAGCACAGTCTCTGTTATGTAGATAACAGATAACTCTCCTATAAAATTAGGCAGCAGAGTGGCTACAAGCCATAAAACTTGCTCTGTAATCAGAATATTTTCTTTCTTTGACTTTATCATAATCCAGTACTTGAACAGACAATTTAATCAATGCAATAACCTAAAGAAAAGCAGAAATCTCTTCTTTCTTTCATTACTGCATACATGTCTGTATTGCTTAAAACAACTGACAGCAGTTGCTGATGAGAAAATCTAATTCTGTAGTCCCTGTGGAACACTGGGAATGCCGAGGAATACAGTATGCTGGCTTTTGAGTCAGCAGAGATTTATATACTCTGCTTAACTTTATACTTTAGCAAAGTAATGTGTACATCTTGCAGGTTCAGTATAATAATTTCTGCCACAGTGTAAACCCGATGGACCCTTGCAATTCCACTGAGGTTGCACCATTCAAAGTCATGAGGGGATCATTCCCCATTTCTAACTGAGCAAGTAAGTTGGTAGAATTTCAGACTGTGGCAATGCTGGAAAGCAAGTTGTCTTTTAATGTTTTGTGTCCTTCCTCTTTCTTGACTGTAGACCAGCAGTTGTTTGATATTAGAACAGAATTTGCCATTTAAATTAAGCAAAATTATTTATTTCAGAGTTGATTATCTAAGTGTGATATTTTGAGGCAGTGTTAATATTATGAAAACAATTCTGCAAATTTTCAGTCATATGCTCACTTGTTTTCTGTCTGTGGTACGTTCTTTAGTAATGGATGCCAGATCATGGTCAAATTAATATGAATTAAAAGTCATCACAAGAGGTCAGTTTCTTAAACTTAGAGTCTGTATTACCAAAAGTGATTAGTGAGCTTGGACCTGTTGTTTTGTGTATTCCAGATTTACGTGAGGCTGATGTATGATGTACTCTATGACATCAACAGGACACAGATTCAACTAAGGACACAGATTCAAATATTCTCATAAAACTGATGCTGCTGCTCAGCCATCCTCCCTACCTCTCTGGTGGTGTCTGATGGGATGCTGGACCAGGTTGCAACTGTTCTCACTCTGCATTGCTTTGACCTGCCCACATTGCTTCTCATTGACTATTGTAGCTATCACACTTGTATTGAAAAGAGCCTGAGTTACTCTGCATAAAACAATCTTTCACAAGCAGAAAGCAGTAGTAGGAAGAACTGGCATGTGATTTTAAGAATGAAAATGGAGACTAATATGAAACTACCACGTTGTGGCCTATGTATTTCTTGCCTCAGACATCTCTCCCAAGTTTTTCTACACTTCAAAACATTAGTTGGGTCAAGAGTTCAATATTCTCTCATTTTGTTCTCATTAAATGATGAGATGCATTGTCTTACTGCTGTGAAGTCAGATCTTGGCATGATTCTTTCAATTTACCTCTGTGTTGGGTTATTAGTGAGGATTTTTTCCTCCCTTAAGTTCCCTTTCATGTACGGTGACATGCAGGTACACAAGCATTCAAGACTTAACATTTTCCTGTGATGTCCCATTTAAATTAGGGAAAACCACTCTAATGATTAAGGGGAGGGAACACAAAAGCAGCGTGAGCTTATCTGAAATGAATTCTTCTTTAGGTTTTCAGTGAATACCTCCTGAAAAGTTGTTACGGTGTTTTATCTGGCTCTACATGCAGAATAACATAGCTCATTGATATTTTATCACAGAAGAAATGTATGCCTCCTATTGTGCCTCAGGAATAAGCAGGCAGTGGGTTATGCCTACCCTACTACTCTTTTCGCCCCACTTTTGAACGTGAGCATGCTGTAGTGCTCAAAATGCTCTCACTGCACCAGTGTGGGGCTGAGAAAAGGCAGTTTTATGTCTTTGATTACATCATCTTGCAGAGTGTTAGCTGTCGTGAGAGAACCCCACAGGTGGAACAAACGCTAAGATTTCAGTAATTTTGCATTATTCCCCTCTGAATTGCCAGCACAGAGGATTATGCAATAGCCAGATGACCCATTGTAGTAATACTCTCCAGTGGCAGAACACTGCAATCCTTTCCCATTGTTTTTCAGTTGCTCCAGATAAATGTCCCAGACCCCCTGTATAATGTCAAATAGTCTCTTTTCTTTTGTCACACAGGGGATCCAGGCATCTAGAAGACTAATAAAGTACAGCAAGATTTTTCAGTGCTGAAGCTATACTCTGCATGGTTTGGCTGGTTGTGATATCCATATATTTAAAGCTGATGATTTAATCTAAATAACGTTAAATTGAAAGTGCAAGGTTAAACTTTTAGAAAGGAAATAATTACCTTGGGCACATAGTAGTCAAATCATTCCCTCCCTAATCCTGAGTGTGGATTTACTTTGAACTAGGGATGGAGAACTCATTACGAAAAATTTCAAACCAGCTAGCAAATTGTGGGTTCAAAAGTATCTCTAAAGTAAACTGATGAGCAAGATCATCAGAAGATAAGAGGTGTGTAAGAGACATTGATTTTTTTATGGCTGGCTGCAGAACATAAGGAATATTCACAGGGCTCTGCCTTAGAAAGTAGCTTCAATCCAAAAATTTTGATAAAATTTCAGTGTGGTTGCTGAACATCTTATTTTACCTCTATTTTATAATCTCTCTGTCAAAACATACATTTGAGGTGTACAGCAGTCAATTAAGTAGAAAGATTTTCTTTCATGTAGCAGTTAAAATATAACAAACTGTGGGGTTAATTTTAGTGGCACCTAGCAGAGCATGATTGCTATTTACAGGTATGTTTTCCTCTTCTTTATGTCTAATACAGGATCAGGCCCTGGTTTGATATTACAGCTTACAGTACTTTTTTTATTGAGTGTGTATGGATAGTTTGGTTTTTAAAAAATGCAGTTAGACTTCCAATGAACAATGTGAATTCCCTGACTTAATATATTTAACAGCATAAAGAGTAAAAGGTAATATCAGTGTCTTCATTCTATAGCTAGGCACAGGGTGAGTTTCTTATCACTCTTACCCTTGCATTACAGTCAATCTACCTTTTCAATATTTGCAGAATTTGTATCAATTCTGATAACTGACATATATAATATGGCTTTCAGGCATTTGCTTCAAATTCACTTCTGCTTCACAAAGTAATTACAAGCACTCAGCCTGGTTCTACACTTGTTTAGAGTCTGTCTAGTCCTTATGAGTTAAATGAACTTTTCATATCTGTTGTGTAGGTATGTTTATAACAGATGACATCAAGTCTTCATATGAAGAAACATAGTAACAATTTTTAATTATTATTTTGCTGTAAAATGTTTTGTTTCTCTTTGATCTAATGGTCAACCGCAGGTAATCAGTGTGAAATTTAACATAGGTATAGTGTTTATGGGACTTAGGTTTTCAGCCTAGCTTGGGAATTTGTTTCAGGTTCTTTTATTTTGTATTTAATAGCACCAGTTTGAAATTTTTCCTGGCTGACGCTTTTCTTTAGCAGCTCAACTTTCCAGCATTGCCTGATTTTGTCAGCCTACATGATCATAGAATCATAAAATGGCTTGGGGGGCAGGGGCCTTAAAGACCATCTTGTTCCAAGCCCCCCTGCCATGAGCAGGGACACCTTTCACTGGATCAGGTTGCTCAGAGCTCCATCCAACCTGGCCTTAAACATTTCCAGGGACGGGGCATCCACAACTTCTCTGGGCAACCTGTTCCAGTGCCTCACCACTCTCACAGTAAAGATCTTTGTGTGGTTTGAATTGCTGCTTATTGGTGTGCTTTGATTTTTTTATTGCTTTTACCTTTGTTTTCTTTTTTCTTTTTCTTTTTTTTTTTTTTTTTGGTGATTAGCTCTTCTTTATGAAAGAAAGAAAAATTGACAGGAAGTGATCAAAATAAAACTTCACAGAGAATGCTTCAGAATGCAATGCTGAAGGCTTTTCCTTGCTTGAAGTTTTGTTTTGTTTTGTTTTGTTTCATTTCGTTTTGTTCTGTTTTTAAGTAAGAAATTGCGGTAAAGAGGAAAATACTAGAAATTGGATCTTAATTTATAAATTGTAGTCACATTGCCTACTCAGATATTATTACTGTTTCTCTAATTTCCTTCGGGGTATACTAAGGAATTTATGTTAAAAAAATCCCAAACCCATAAGGTCTCAAAATTATAAGAAAAGCATAAAACCAGACATTAACAACTCCAGGACTGTTGCTAGTGCAATTCTACTTTTCCACTACTGTTTTTTTAAAGATTGACTCCTTTATTGATACTTTGGTGTTACTTTGGTCTTGCCATTGACAACATGAGTTGAAGTGCAGACAGAAACATTGCATTAGGAACCGAACTTCTGTAGCTGTAGATTTTCCTTATATATAAAATTTTTAGTTTGTGGAGTATTAACAATCTGTCAGTGCCAGAGGGTTGCTTTTCTGAAACTGCAAGGATAAAATCAGTGTGAAATATATGAGAGGTTAAAAAGGCAGTCTGAATGAAGCATATTCAGTAGCAGAAATATTAGGAAGATAAGACCAAACTTGGGGAAACAAAAAGGCAAAGGGTAGGTGAAAAAAAGCCAAGATGTAAAAAGACGTTATTGAGGTAACAGTGAAACAGGAACCATAGAAATAAAATTGAATAGGTAGCAATTAACAAATTAGTCTAGTGTTGCATTTGGGCATGTGGGGTTCAGTCAGTATGTAATCAAAAAATGATATCATTTAATTAATATTAGGCAGTGGGATGCAATATGGTTCCTAATAAAGTATTACAGCACAAAATTCTGAAAAGCATATTAATGCTGCTTGTTTGTTTGTTTGGAGTTCAGGAAGTCTTAAACAGATACAGACTGTCTAGTAGGTCTGAAAAATCCAAGGATGGATTGTCATTGTTTAAATTTGTTTCCTGTGGGGAAAAGGTGAATCCCAATTTCTTGGTTTGTATCAAGAATGGGAAGAAAAAGATCCTTGTGAAGTTGGCAGCTGAATGAAATGGAATATTAAATCACAGCACAGATAAATCTGCTTTACAATCTAGTCTGAGTACTCTTGCTAAGTGAGTTCATTTGGCCTGTGTGTGTGTTTAACACAGCTGAACACAAGGTCTCATGTCTAGGAATTCAGGTATATTAGTCATACTTAGGAAACAGGAGACCTTATTATAAGGTAATAATATTGCCTGAAGTAGCAATATTGAACCTTTGGGCAGTGATTGACTAAGATTTGGGTTTTTTTATAGTTCATTCAATATTTTCATAAATACATTTTCATTAGAATTTAAATACTCCTAGCAGCCCAGTAGAAAGGGATACTGCAAATTGGATCCATACTCAGAAAACTAGAGTTCTGTGGGTGGGACAAGTGGGAAACACAGATTTCAAACGTTACTCCACAACAAGGTACTTCTACTCCACGTCTTTTTCTTGCTGCCTCACTTATCCAACGTGGGTCACAGCTTAGTGACAAATTTTGGTAACACTTGGATGGTGTCACCATTTGAATCTTTGCTGTTATATTGATTTTGTGTAAGCATGTAAAGCAGAGCATACACAGGCTCTGAGCATACATGCTGCCTTTGAAAGCTACATGTTTTAATTATAGCTTTAATCACCACTCTTTGCAGTTCCTGAAGGAGGAAAAATCTATGTTGTTATGCATTTCAGCTGTACGTTCTCATGTGCACTTGTCCTTCTGCATATGAAGATTTCTATGTAAACAAAGATGGAAATGTGTGAATGTCATTTAAATCTCTTGGTTTTTTAAAAAATCAATATGAAAGGTTAAAATTAAAGACTTACAAAACCAAGAATATTTGTGAACTAAATTTAGTTTGGGTTAATCTTATATTTCTAGTTGAATAAGTAGAGTAAGGTTCATCTTAAGTTGTCCATAATCCAATTCTGATTTTCAGCTTTTACTGCTAAAGGTGTCCTGTTCAGAGGTACTAATATTCTGTAAATACAGAGCTGTTTTGGCTCTACTTCATGCTCATTTTACAGATTTCAAATAGAATTTTCATGTCATGCTGCACGTGGGAAAAAATCTCGTGCAAGTTGGATTAAAATTGGGAAAGTGAAAAGTGAAAAGTGTTTTAGAAAGGAAGATGTACCCAGGCACGTCACTTCAAGTGAGTCAGCTGTTGAAGTGGATGATTCTCAAAATGACCTCCTCTTTGAGGTATTAAAATGTTTGTCCAGAGAGTTCAGGGAAAGAGAGTGGAAATAAGGAATGGTCGCCAGGAACAAAAATCACTTTTTTTTTTTTTTTTTCAAAATTAACTGTGAGTTAAGATGCTGTGTTTGAATAGGAGTTAATCACACCTAATGTTGGTGCTTGGATACTTGGTGAAGTCTTTTCTATGTTGTAAATCCCATACATTACAGAAAATGCCCACTGGGAAACAGAAACCAGCCAGATGTCTAAAACTAAGATAAGAACAAAACCAGAAGGAAAAAAAAAGTACTGGTTCTTCACAAAATTGAGCAATTGAACAACTTGAGGATTGGAGTTACGGACTTTTTAGTTTTATTTTCTATTTCACAAAGAAACTCACCCATAATGAATAGCACTGATTTGACAAAAGTTAATGAGTGGAGTGGATAAAAGCTAGAGATGTCTATTTTGCATTACAAAACATTTTAATGCTGTTTTTTTTTTTCTTATTTGGAGCAAAACCAAATTAAACATTTAATGTTTCAGAACTTTTCATTATATGAGGATATCATGTAGAAAAAAGGCTGTGTTTTTGAAAATGAAATTTTCCCCTCTGTGTGTATTTTTCAGTTGTGCCTAACTTTTATTATGCCTATTTTACGCCATATAGCAAGAATCAAAATATTAAATTAATTTGCTATATTTACATATAGCTCATTTAAGGACAGCTGCTTTTCATTGAATGCTATTTGAAACATCCCTGCTATTTAGATTTTTTCATCTTCTGGTATACTGGAAAATTTTGAGTATGATTAATCTTTATGGGTGTAAAGTTTCCAAGATAACTGAAAAAATTTGACATGATAGCATATGCTTAGATATTTCAGACTAAACCTTTCTAAATGTCAAAAAATTAATATTTTTTTTTAAAATGTAGACAAATAAAACATTTTCCCTGGGAAAGATCCCTTAAGTATATGGGAAAATAAATCTAAGTCAAAACCTGTAAAAATGTTATTGGGGAAAAAAGCTTTAGCTGGCATTAGTGGAATTTCCTGACTGAAATTTTCAGTATGTAATTAGGACAAAAGTAATTTATAGTTGGATGCTTCTGGTATCAATAGATGTTCTCTTTGGAATGTTCTCTATGAAGAAAAATGCTTGAAATGTCCACATAAACTAAGAAAATAGTGCTGTCTAGCTGTGGATAAGTTACAGTCCTGGTGCAGCACTCAGTCAGTAGAATACCATTTCTACATTACTCACTGAAATAGTTTCAGTTTTAAAAGGTACCATCATTTCAACCTCCGTGTAGATAGCAAAAAGCTAATCAAACGAGTTAAAAGTATTGGCAAATTAATATCTGGCTGCACAAATCATAAATATCTTGACATCATAGGTTTAAATGCTTTCTACAATCAATCCAATGGCTTAGATTATTTACCTTATGAGTCCCACAAGGAAAAGAGAGCTGAAATACCTGTATCATAATATTTCTCATAACTGATTAATGGTTGCCTTGGGAATTACAGGATGTTCAGTGTATTTATTTTTTGCTACTTCTAGTGCTAGGTAGAATTTTCCATAAAAGATAAATGTATTCTTGGTCCCTTAAGCAATAGAGAAGGAGTAGCTAATATGTGTGTGTTACAATAGTGTATAGTCATCCAGATGTATGCTACATTTTCTATTTTCCAAATGAATTTTCAGAGTCACTTGGGTTAACAGGAGAGCTAATATTTCAAGAAGAGTTTAAACAAACTGGTTTGTTAATTTTTCCCTGGGGATCAAAAGCGGGAAATAGGGAAATGGCTAATAAGAGCAACCTAGAGCTAGTGATATTGTGCTGATAGAAGGAACTGAATTAACTTAAATGTGTCACGTTGATTTAAGATGCCTGTGATGTATTACAAAATGTGTTCTTGCCCTGTATATACCGTTGGAAAACAAACCATGCATTTTATTACTGTAATATCTTAAGACCTTAGTAAAAATTTAGCCAAAGTAAACTTATCTTTAATGTCTAGTGTGTATTTGCTTTAAGATGAAGAGACTTGAAATATAAAAGAATTTGTAGGAAAAAGGTAACATACGTGAATGGCTGCTCTGATTCTTTCTGATCTATCAAACTTCCAGTGTTTTCTGGTGCTCTCTTGCCCATCTTTTTCTGAATGAGGCCAGTGTTTGCAGAAGGGACATGGGGAAGAACTGTTTCTGCAGTGGTTTGGTCCCCTCTGGAGGAAAAAGAAAAAGCACATGGACAGGGAAAGGTCCCTGTGTCCTTCACAATCCCCCTAGGACTTGGTATACTGCACAGCTTTGCACTACAGGCTGGATGCAGCCACCGAGAACCCACACCATGCTGCTTGCAAGCACAGGGACAGGCTGTGATGCAGTCTGGCCACATGCCCTAGAGAGTCCAAAATATGGATAGCTGTCACTCAGCATGAGTGAGGTTAGTGGCCTGGCCCTGGCTGGATGCCAGACACCCACCAAACCCACTCTATCACCCCCCAGCTGGACAGGGGAGAGAAAATATGAGCAAGGTTCATAAGTTAAGGTCTGGGAGAGACCACTCACCAAATACTATCACAGGCAAAACAGACTACAATTGGAGATATTAAATGAATTTATTACTGAATTCAGTAATAATCAAAGCAGGATAATGAGAAGTAAAATAATTCTGAAAAACACTTTTCCCACACCCATCTCTCCTTCCCAGATTTAATTCCTCCTCCAGCAGTGCAGGGAGACAGGGAATGGGGGTAATGATCTGTTCATCACACATTTTTTCTGCTGCTGCTCACAGGGAGAGGAGTCCTTCCCCTGTTCCAACATGGGGTCCATCCCATGGGAGACAGTTCTCCATCAACTTCTCAAACACGAGTCCATCCCATAGGCAACAGTTCTCCATGAACTGCTGCAACAACCAGGGGCTTCAGTCCTTCAAGAACCTGCTTCTCCAGTGTGGGTCCCCCACATGGTCACAAGTCCTATCAGGAAACCTGCTCCAGTATGGGCTCCTCTCTCCCTGGGTTTGCAGGTCCCTGCCAGGACCCTGCTCCAGCAGAGGCTTCCCACAGGGGCACAGCCTCCTTCAGGCATCCACCTGCTCTGGTGTGGGTCTCCTCCATGGCCTGCAGGGGCACAGCTGCCTCACCACGGGCTGCAGGGGAATCTCAGCTCTGGTGACTGGATCACCTCCTGCCCCTCCTTCTACACTGCCCTTGGTGTGTGCAGAGCTGTTCCTCTCACATATTCTCACTCTGCTCTTCCCATCCCACAATTACATCTGTGCAATAATAATATTTTCTTTTCCTTCTCAAATACCTCTTCACAGAGGTGTTACCACCATTCCTGATTGGCCCAGCCTTGGCCAGTGGCATGTCTGTCTTGAAGCCAGCAGGGATTGGCTCTGCTGGACAGGCAGGAAGCTTCTGGCAGTTTCTCACAGAAGCCACCTCTGTAGCCCCGCTGCTGCCAAAACCTGCTCATGCAAACCCAGTACAGTAAGGATAATGGGCATAGATTTTTTATCAAATGCAGGGGAAAAACAGAAGGAAAAAATTCCATACCATTGCTTCTCTTCTAGTTCATTTATAAATCAACAGCCTGATATTTCATTTACTTATAGATATTATAATCATCTATATACATGCTAAAAGTGTGAGTAAATTGTTGCCAAGCCATGATTAAAGCCCTTATTTCTGTTCTATTTTGCATTATACTAAGAATAGGAAGGCAAAGTTAAGTAGCCATGTTGACCCTTGCTTTCCCCCATACCTTACAATTTTATAGAACCTTGTTTTTGCGAGTCACTTTGTCAGTGATTTGTTTACTGGTTTTGGTTTGTTGTTTTTTTTTTTCCAACTGTCTTTTTCAGTCCTTTGACAGTAAAGGTTGTGTTAATTTAGAGAAGAATAAAAACACAATAAATCCAGGCTAGTTTAGTCCCAGCTACTTCACTTCAATCATGGCCTTGGTATTACTTACCCACCAAGGAAGAAGGACTTGCCAGTATCTTATCTTGACTCATCTGATGTGCCAAGATGAATCTGGAATATACCATTGATACTAAGCAAGAAGAAAAGGAGAGGGCCTGAGAGTCAGTGCTGGGCACTGAAAAACAGTGTCTTATTTTGATATCCTGCAAAACATAAAATGTTTTTAAACAATAACATCTAAGAGTTAGCAAGGTCTGATAATAACTAAAATTACAATCAGGGACATTCTTCTTGTTTTGCTTTTGTCAGTGGCTACAAGTTTAACTGCAGTGGTGCTGTTACCTCATTTATAACTTCCTTTGTCTCATTGTAATTTTAGTGAAATTGATGGGAGAAAAAGAAGGAATCTTTGACTTCTTTTTTTGGACCTGTATGCTGAAAGAAGGATGGGATTATAATTCTAGTAATGGAATTTTTAGCATTTTCAAAGCTCTTGTTGGACATTGGAGGATGTATTTTCCATATGGGTTTAATAACACACCTAGTTAAAATATTCATTTCACTCATTTGCACCAAATTTCTCCAATACTTTTAATCCTACGGATAATTCTTTAACAATACTTCTAGAAGTGGGTCTGAAACAAATAACTTTCCTGATATTAATATACATGCCTTCAAGGCCCTTAGGAGTTATTTACGTCAACCGATGATATGGATTTCTCTGTATAGCCTGAAAAAAACCCCAGAAAAAATCCCAAATATCCTATGCAGGATCTAGCCTCTTTTACATCTCACCACCTGGCTTACAAGGTTGTATATCTTTCAGCTGAATCATTTATGACAAGAGAAGCTGTTAAAGTTTCTTTGGCAGATTGTTTAGATGTGGCTGCCAATGAAAAGACATTAATAAGTTAGCTATTGCAGCTGTGCTTGCATGTACCCAAGGCACTTCCAATTTTGCTATTATTCAAAAAATCTGGCAATTCACATTGTTCCCTGTTTGTGCTCTTGAGCTGGGCTCTTCAGGTTCGTCTGGTTCCAGAGTTAGTTTGAGTTTCCATTTGTTTCAGAGACAGCCTTTTGAGGAGCGTGCTGGGGAGCTGTTTGTGCAAAGGTGATGACTGACAGGCTCGTCAGATGTCAGGCTGCAGCAGGGCAGGGGGCTCTGAGTGAGAGCAAGGCTTCACCAGCCAGACCTACACTACCCAGATATGGCTCAAAAACCACTTGTGCCTTGGGCTTTCTGCTGTAATTCTAACAGTTTGGGGTTTTTCTGCCTTGCCCAGCTGAGGAGAAAGAATAGTGCTTTGTGTGTGTGTGTGTGTGTGTGTGTGTGTGTGTGTGATGAAGAACTCAGGTTAAGCATATTTATTAGGGCACATTTCAGTGACAGAAAGTTAAGGTAAACTCTCTGCTGAAGTCAGTGTAAAGTTTAACTACATTTTAACAAGTTACCTAAGTGGCACTTCCATTATTTTTTTTGGTGACTATATACTGCTTTGAATGTCCTGCTACAGAATGCAGAGGTCCTTTGAAGTGAGAAGTTGGCACTGATCAGCATTATTTTATCATGAATGTTTGTGAGAGCTTTTGTGTTGTTTGTCAGAATGAATATTTACTAAGAGATACATTACTCACCCATATCTGGTAATACATCTGGATAAAGGTAACAGAAAAATATGAGAAATATGTCAGCATGATTTATCTGCAGATGTAGAAAAAGTTCAGTGAAGCTTTTAAATACATGCACCAGGAGCTTCTCTAGAGGGGATGTACTGCTTATTCATAATCATTTGACAGAGAAATGCTAGACACCCTTTACATCCTTTCCCTGGAAGGGTTGTTTCCTACAAGTTGTATTCCTATACTCTGCCCAGTTTAATCCTGCCACCCTGATGACTCCTGGAAAAGGGATTTCAGTACTAAGAAAACACAGCAAGCTCCTGTTAGCACAATTTCTTGTAGCCAGTATGGGACAATATTGTCTGACCAACTTAATTTTGCCCAGTAAAACAATTTTTCTTATATCTTCCTTATTGTTCTGCATTCTCCCCTTTCTCCTAACTGCTCTGCTTCTGGTATCACTTCCTGAAATGAAAAGGCAATTATGGAATAGAAAGAGAAAACCAAAATTTTTAGAATCATCCAGACATCACAGAAACAGACATAGCTCCTACAAGTTTATAAAAACTTCACCATAATTTTTATGCTACGAGGAATTAAATTTACAGTCTAATAAATGCACACAGCATTCACAAAGTTTGAGCATCAGTACATGCACTGTAGAAGTTAATGATTTGCTTAAAAATGTACTGGTAATGACCTGATATTAGCTTTTTGAGTAATTCAGTTTCGGAAGGATGTAGGTTTTTTTTACTGCAAAATTCAGACTTCATGATTAGATGTGATTTACATTCCAGTACAGGCTGTGAGAAATGTTTATTATGAAACTTGTAGCCGTAAAATTTTAATTACACACTGAAAAATCAGGTTAAGTGCAAGCAAGCATTTAAAAGGATTCACCGGTTTCTTTGTTTCTGGTCCCATTTAAGACGAAACACTGAAACATTTGCATCTTGCTATCAAATCTAATCACTGGTACAGTAAAATACTGAAGTGCAGGGGACAATTCATAGAGGTTAGACTCAGGCTGAAGTGAGGTGTGCTCAGTTTGGCTCCTGGCAAATGATGCCAAGGGATCTGGAGATCGCTGTGTGTGGCTGGGGACAGGGATGTTCCCTGGCAAGGACCACTGTGAGCAGTTGCCACTTCTTATTGCACAGCACAGTTGCTGTACCTATCATCCAGCCTTCCTGGGATTGTACTGGCTGAAAGTTCCAGGCATACCCCTGATGCTTCCTAAATCTGCTTTCAGAGGGTAATAAATAAACCTGGAGAGTTTTCTTTACTTGGATATGCTTTTTACTTGATGGAATTTTTGGTTTTTCAATGTTTCCTTTATGTTAGCCTAAATAGTGCAATTTTTATTCTAAGGAATTCTGAGCGCTGTATCTGATAATTTTATCATTAATTTCAAGGGGAATGCTAAAATAGGACAGGATAAAACAGAAACGTTCTCTTCCACCTCAGAAATAAAAGTAATAAATATCTCTGGCCTGCTAATATTCTGATAACAAAGACTTAAGTATTTTTAATATTGACTTCACCTGTGGTTATACCGCATTTGACACAATTATCTTGACAAATTACTATTAAATGGGACAGTTTTCTGTACAGATGTTTCTATGCCAGCTTGTCTGTTAGCCTGGCTATTTATTTATCTATGCTGTACATCTTTGTGATGGATTTCAAAAGAGCTAAATTGAATATTTTTGCCTAACTAGAGCAGGTTCTAGGAAATGTTATTGTATGGCTACTTGTCCTCAGTGTGTGTCAGATGATACAAATCACCACAGTATGCCCTCCATTAACTTAAAACATTTGCCCTGATGTCCCCTGGAAAGACTTGGTGCATCAGAAAATTAATGTGTAAAGATTTTACCTGTTGAAAAGCTGTGGTTTTTTTTTTTTTTTCCTCACTTAGAAGTCTTTATAGGTCAAAAGAAAATAGATTTAAATGCTCCCTACTCAACTACAGTACCTAAAGTGCTAGTCAACCCCTGGTGGGTGCCTTTTACACCCTCCTGAGTGACTTTCTTAAATTGATTTAATACTGACTTTTCTTGGAGTTTTTTCATGTCATTGTAGTTGGCAGTAGCAGACTGCAATCATTGGTGGTGTTTTGTGGTTAAAATTACCAGCAAAAAACGTGTTCAGAAAGGAGTATTTTTACAGAAAGTATAATTGGGTTGAACATAGTTTTCTGCTGAAGTTCACAAGGTTTGATTTCTGAATGCAATTATTTGATAAGACACATAAGAGAATAGGCAAATATCTAAAAATAAGTTCAAAGAAGTAAAGAAGCAGAAGAAAGTATGAAATATTAACTGATATTTTTACACAAATGGAATGAAAAATATTAATCAACATAGAGCATCCCAAATAAATACTCAAAAATGTTTGCAAGGAGATAATTTGTCACAGAAATCAGACAGATGATATGAAAAATTCCTGTTTGTTTTTATTCAAAGGCACCGTTCACAGAATCATCTAATTACTTGGAGCAACTGCAGCACAGCACATTTGCACATTATTTTTCTCCATCTTCTTTTTTGCCAAAACCATAAAATCCTCTAGATATGCTTATGTTTCTTTTCTGTTGCCTTGTTGTTTATGTGTTTCAAAGAAAGATCACAGTTCCTTTGTGTTAGGTTTATATAGACATAAAAAATGAATGTAATGTCTCTCCAAAGATGCTTCTATTTTATCACATAATTAGAACAGGAGTAAAAGAAAATTTTGGAGAGAGATAATTTTTAGGAGTCTTACTGGGAGCCCTGGAATAAATATAGGAGCTGTAGAAGAAAAACTAGGAGTAAAAAGTAGGCAGCTGTTCTTATGTGCAAGTACTTAAGATAGTAATTGCAACAATAGGAACCATCTAAACCAAATCTAATTTATTTGTGTGAGTATATCGTTATTCACCATAGAGTATATGGAATAATAACCTGAGAATTATACTGTATAAATAAAAATCCTGGTTCTAGTACAGAATCTGAATCTTTGTTGACTGTCTTAAAGATGAATGCTACAAAAAGAAGAGATGAATTTGAAGGAACACAATGACAACTGAAGAAAAAAAAAGAATAAAAAACCAACCAGATTGGTTTTGGAGTCCCAACTCGAGATTTGCTGCTGCCAAATCGTAGAAGCAGGCATGTTTTTTCCTTGTAAACTGAGCAAATTTGAGCTGTAAGTGAGTAGGAGACACATATAACCCCATGATGATATTTGAAAGAGAATAGCTTTACTTTAATGGGAAATAGTTGATATAGCTGGGAGAAATTATCCTCATCAGTATTTCAAATGTAGGACTGAGAGAGAGTACTCTCATGGTAAGAGTTATTGCTCTTTATTTTCTTATTCTGTTCATTCTGATTTTCTGGAGCTATTTTAACTTTATGTATGTATTTTATATGTATGTTCATGTCTACATACATACACCTATATATCATAATAAATGCATGTCAAATTTTATTATTCTTTAATAGAAAAGCAGATCAGGAATACCATCTTAAGATGGCTTTGTTAAGAGACAGGATATTTCAGTTTCAAGTCCTTAATTAACCCTGTGTTCTTAGGCAGTGCTTAGTTGTGAATTGATGACAGTCCTACTCAGCACAGAGTCAAAATTTCCTTCCTTCCTGGAACTGATGTGATGAGAGAATCCAGGCCACTGTGACACAACAGGGCCAGTCCTGTGTATGCTTTGAACCTGGCACTTCACTCCTAACTGGCCCTCACTATCCAAGATCAGGCTTCCTGTCAGTGCAGGATGGAGCAGAAAATTCCTTCCATATTTTCTTTATCATCTTTTAAGACACTTTTGATAACAGACCCCTTCAGATCATCTCTTCCAGCGCAGGGTTAACATAACTTCTTGCCCAGATCCCATACAGACTTCACTGTAGGAGAATCGTCGCTCCTTATTGCAGTAATTTCTCTCCAGCCCAAACAAGAGATGGCAAAATTAATTCAGTTTTACCCCTGTTGTCCAGCTCAGAGGAGAAATTGAGAAAATAAATCTTTTAGGATGAGTAAGAAGTGCATGGGCTAAAAAAGGAACTGGGAGTTTTTCCAGGTGCTTATTTCTGTGCACAGTTGCAGTATGTTTGTTTAAAGCACAAAGATAATTTTTTAGCAGCCCTTAAAATAAGAAGTCATCCCATGTAAAGGCAGTTGTCTACGCTGTAGAGTAATATACAGCACAGCCATAATTTGGCTCGTCAGTACTGTATCAAAAAGTCTCCATAATTGCTACAATATGCACTTTGCACAATTTCAATGTGTTGAATTTTTGTCATTTATTCTAAAACTAATCCTCCTTTAAATGTTCCCTTTCTGCTGAAGTGAATTGAAGAATTCTTTAGTTAACACCATTAGCTTTTCATGGTATCTAAATCTCTTCTGCCATGAGCATCAATACTACAGTGCTGCTGTCTCCAAGCAGTTCTGCATCGGTGCTTTCAGATGGAACATGACAGATACAGTAATGTTCTCCACACAAATTGCTCTCTACATATAGGCAACAAGCAAAATAACATAGAACATTCATTGCTCTGTGACTGCAAAAATTACAACTGTATTCATTGTATGCTGGCTCAAATGCCTGAGCCAATCATAATATACAGCAGTCATAGTGAATTTTAAAAGCCATGTTCTAAGAAACAATCCACTGTCTTGTTCCCATGGGGTTCCTGGAAAGAAAGGATTTCAGCCGTAGACAAATTTCTTTCTCTTTTTTTCTTTTTCTATTTTTTTTCCTTAAAGCATGGAAGTGATAACTAGCTAAATATTTTTGGGTTACAAGGTGGATTTTAGCCAATGGTCTTGATTGTTACCAAAAGTTAGACTTGAGGTCTTTTCCAGCGTGGGAGATTCTGTGATTCCATGAAATGGGCAGTTTTGCTGCATTTGTTAATGACAATAAAATTCTCACCTTCCCTGTGTATTTTTTTAATGGTGCAATATCAGCTATTATTCTTCCTTATTTTTTAGTGAAAATCTGCAAAGAATACTTTATCTGTAATAAAGGATATGATTTAAAGACACAGCTTCTTAAAAAAAAGCTGTGTTTTATATTGTGAGTTAAATATATTATAAGAAGTGGCGTATTCTTGATGTGTTTATATGGTTTACTTCCTTATACAGACTTCTTTTTGTTGCAGATCAGTTTGTCAGGAAAAGACAATTGTAGTTGCTGTTATTTTTAAGAAAATTAAGACAATTTTGAAGCATAGAACGTAGAACTTTTATTATTGGGCAGAACAAAGTATTGTATAGAAACTTACTGAAACTCAGTGTAATGTAAAAATACTTATCATGCATGCAAAGTTTAAGCTGCTGCCCATTAATAATCAAGCAGTTTACGAGTAAAGTTCTTAGAATCTCAGTCTACAAGCATATTGCAAAAGAAAAGGTCTGCTTCAGTTTTCTGACAATTTGATGGTCTGAGTTAGTGACATCTCTTGTCTTTATGAAACCGTGTTCTTGTCAGGCAAGACCCCTTGTCTATGGTGGGTCAAGTTTCCTTGTGGGAAGATTGGACTGTTTGGCACAGAGCAACACAGAAATCATACCTGCTTAGCTCCAGGATATTTATTTTCTATCTGCTAGGAGTGATGGGATCTGAAAAGGAAGGAAAGAAGACTTATTTGTAAAATTTTAAAAGCATTCATTAATGGATGGTGCACTTCTAACCCTGTCAATTACTTTTCCAATTTTCTTCCTCCCTAACTCCTTCAAATAATCAGTCTTTGGTTCCTCATGCTCTTTCAAAAGTTTTGGTATGATACCTCTGCACTCTGATTGTCAGTCTACCTGTTACTCCTGTTTTTTTTAAAACATGCCATATTTTCCTGAACTGATTTCCCACTTGACAGTGTTCTAGCTGGGTTTTTTTCAGTCTGGTTTTTCCTTTCCAGTATTTCACACTGCTTTGGCCCATATTATCAATGTCCTTTAGTACTTTAGCACATTTTTGCCAGTTACCTCTTACTGTCCATCTCTGTTCGTGAGCTTTCACAAATCTCTCCTTTCTTCATTTTTGTACTTCATCAACTGTACTACCAGCTTCTGCTTCTGAAAATGTCTGTAACGTTGATAACTTTGAATTGTTTTCCTTTGTTTATGGATTTTTTTCAAGTTTCAGAGCTAAACTAACCTTTTTTTTTTTTTTTTTTCCTCTGTCTATATGACATTGTTTGATGCCAGAGTTTTGGCTGTCTCTGTAATGCAGAGAGTTCCAAATCATATACCAGACATTTTTGCAGCTCAAATCTTCCAGAGCTAATCATTTTGCAAATATGTTCTCTGGGACATCTGCCTGCATTTCAGATGAGCACTCTAGAAATGACTGTCACAGTTTAAAGTGTTGCTGCTATTCTAATCCAGAAAAGGATAAAGATACTTTAAAGATTTAAGTGATGGGAGGTAACAAGAGAATAGTCAGCCTTGTACTCAATCAGAGATGGCAATGGTGTCTTTATGAATATGAGAATAAATAGCTCCTCTTGGACATAGTAGAGAAGGGCAAATTGGTAGCAAGATAGAAGATGCTGAAGATGATCTAATTTAAGCACAGATATACCAGCATAACATTTGTAGCCACTTCTTCAGCCCCCTTCATGAAGGAAGACAGGTTTTCTGTTTAAGATGTTAAAAAGAGTAGCAGCCAAATTTGTGGAAGTCATATCCTAGCAGTCAAGACCAATGAAAGCCAATCATTTTACCTGAAAGGATGGATTAGAGATTACTTTCTTCATGGTGCAGTGGAAAAAAAACAAGTGAAATATAAAGGCATTAGTTTTCGAGGTGGACCTACAAAAATGTGAAACTGGAGACCTGTCCTGGCTTTCTGGAGTGATCACGGTGATCCATGGAGCATATATTGAAAAGTGCTATGGGGAGGATTAAGAGTCCCCTTGGATATGCTGAGCATTTTCCATTGTCTGAAATGTTGCCTGAGACAGAATTGTGGTCAAAATCTACTTGTTCTGCATGTGTGATGCCTTTATGACATAGACTCTTCTAATTCTGTTGTTCAAAGTAAATCATAGGGCTATTGGAGAATGTCTGACAAGTCAAAACTAGGATGAATTTTGGCTATGGAGAGGTCATCAGAGACATTGATAAGAACAGGTTCAACTAGATGAAAAAGACTAAAATATGGGCTAGAACTGGGGGAGAGAAACTTTTAGGTACTGTGAACATTTGGTGAAAGAAAGGTTTGACAGGAGAAGGAGAAATGGTAGTAGCTACAGGAATACAAGTTTATTTTAAAAGAGGACAGGTCCCTCATCTTTATCACGAGAAACATGGTTGGAAGACTGGATTTCTTGTTGGGAGGCTTAATTTTCTAAATGCAGCGAATTGCAATCTAAATCTAACCTAAAATTCACTGCTGCACTGTAACTTTTTACAAATATTTCTGCTCCAGTCAAAAACATGCTTTATACAATCAGAGAAGCATTTACATTGTGTGTTTAGTCTTATTTTAGTTTGCCAAGTCCACAGGCTTTTTGTCAGGCACAAACAGTGGGTGGAAGATACCTGTCTAACCCTTGTTGCCTTTTGGGAACATCTGGGTTGTGGATTCATGCTAAGAGACTGAATGAAACAAAACTCAACTGTAGCTCTCCTTCTGAGTTCTGTTCCTTGGAGGTAAGCACAACTACCAGAAATGGAAGGAAAAGGAAGAGCCAAACCCCAGCTGTCTGGTGTCATCTAAGCTGTTTGTGCAAGTGCATTTCCTCTTTGATGTTCTTGGCAATGGCAACTAACCAGCTGGGACGTGTGTCAGCTTTTTCCCGGGAATGGAGGGGAGGAGGAACATTCATACACATACACTCTTGTCTCTGGTCTCTTTTGGGAAGCAGCAATTAACAGCTGAGAGGTTATTAAAAATTTCTTCCTAAATTGCATCTTATCTATGGCTTGCTCCTTTTTAAACAGTATAACAAATCTTGATGAGTGGCGGGGCTCATTTTAAGACCACAAGACTAGAGGCAAAAATTTGATGAGGAAACAAATGAAATAATAATTATGAACCTCTGGCCTAGGTCATGTGAATGTGGGCTAGCTGGTTCAGATGGCAAACACCTTGAAACCACAGTAACAACCTGCCACAGGTGTACTACTAAGATAACCATTCATCCTCATGGCTTCTGGGGCTGTTAGCTGTGCTGTTATCAGCCACCCTAATAAGCTAAGTTAGCATACCTGCTCGACTTTCCCAGGAAGCAGTCACATCTCTGATGGCAGCATAAACACGAGTCTTGACTGAGGTAATGATTTTGATTTTTATTTTTATTTTTTTGCTAAAAAGAAAAGGCTGTAGCTGTGAACCTTTAAGGCTTGGACACCACTGAGATGGTGTTAATGTGCCTCTTTTTGTTTCACATTGTATATAAGCTCATACGATTATGGCTCTTTATTTTTTTAATTCCTGTTTTGGTAATATAAGTTTTATGACTCTCTGCAGTTCTGAGAGTTTCAGAATAGAAATAACCTTCCCATTGAACAGTTTTGTGCTAACTTTTATCAAAATTTCTATCAGGCCACATAGTTCAGTAGCAGTCCCTTGACACATCATCTTCTGTTTCCGGGAAATAAGCATTACCAACAGGGTAAACAAAATGCTTTTCTTTCCTTTCATCTTTTGAGTGTGGAAATAGAAAATAAAATGTAGGACTGTGTGAAAGAGTGGATACTATAATTAATCTATTTGTACAGCTCCTCTCATTCCCTCATTTCTTAAACCTAGTAAAGTTGTGCTGTTACATCTTATTCCTCACTTGTGGAACACCTCCTAATCTATCAATTTAATCAGGCATCCTAAAGATTTTTGTCAATTTATCTGCCATGTCAGATAAGAAGCATTGGGCTAGCATACACCCATCACTGTGCACTAAAAATCAGTGGAAAATAACCCTGTTTACTGCGGCATTTATGCTGAGTGTAGTTAACACACTGTCGTTCAGTAAACAAAGTACTTTGTAATGTGGAATATATTATTTTGCTTTAAGGTATTTCAAAATAAGGTGACATATTTCAACGCTTTTCTTAGTGGCAGCATTACAAGTACGAAGAGGCTGGGTTTTGATAGATTGAGCAGCACATAGCAAATCAGAAGTTACTTTTGGTGGTTGCTCCTTTAATGAGATGTATCATACAGCTTGGATAAATTCTCTGCTGTGTGAAGCAACTTATCATGCCAGAATATACAGTATATTGTCATGGGCTTTTTTTCTTTTTTCTTTTTTTTTTAAATCTTTTTGATTCTCTGGTATTCTGATGAATTATTTGCAGCATTTCCCTTTCACTGCTGCTAGAATAATCAAGTTATGTTTCTTGAACATCAGTCTATCATTTTCATTGACTTCCTCCTTTGTCAAAGACGGGGAGAAGGGAAAAAACCCACTGCTTAATTTCACAAGACATTCTTCTATTTCCTTTGCTCCTTTGTTTCTTTGCTTCCTTTGCTTTCTTTGTTACAGCTTTTAACTTGGAGAAGACTTTTAAGTTTCTCCAATTCAGTGTAAGCTAATGAAGTCTCATTATTTATTTATTTTTTAAATGAACTGTAGTTTCACCACCATAGTCCTCTGAGCTTTAGATGCTTTCTCGTCCATAGCATCAATTAATCATCGTCAGGATTATACTTTTCTCTACATAGAGAATATGCTTAAGAATTCTTGTGGTTTTTCTCTTTATTAAAATAAAAAAAAAGAAACTACCCACACCAAAAAGAAAAAAATCAAAACCATAATAACTTTTGGTAACCAGAAAGCAGCTGTTAAATTCCCATGTTGTCACATTTAGCAGGACTTCAGGCATAATTATTGGAGAGTTGATGACCTATTTCAGCCTCAGTTTCCTAGTTTAACACAGTGTTAAACTTATTTCTTTATAACAAGCTGCAGCTGAAAGTGTCCATCTCTACTTGAACAATTAAGATTGTGATGCATATCCAGAAACTGCTTTATTTTACATAAATGAGATATCAAATTCACAAAGACCAAACTATGACATATTTCCTTACAATACAGTATTTTTAAAGTGCTGTTATTTTGGGTGGTTGTTTTTGTTGTTTTTTTTTTTTTTTTNTTTTTTTTTTTGTTTGTTTGTTTGTTTGTTTGTTTGTTTTGTTTTGTTTTTTTTGCCTGGTGTGTTAACTTCAGAGACAATTCCTTTATGTTTCAAATTACTGAATTGCTTTCCTGACCTCCTGGAACAGCTCTTACATCTAGCAGAAGAGACAAGTGGATGTATCATTATTCCTTGGAAATGTTTAGGACATATATTTTCAGAACATTTTTGAAGCTGAGTTGCTTCCATCTTACCCAAGCCTTATAAAAGTGTCATGAAAACAAAAAGGTCACCTCTGTCTTCTCTGAGTGAGGTTTCTTAGTGTTCAGATAATGTCTGTATGATCCTACCTAATTTAGCAGGAGATCTTTTATTGGAATCTAATCATATATTTGCTAGTTTGGGGGTATTATAGATGTTTTTCTGTGTTTACTTTCTACACCCCTTGGAAGGTTTCTCTTTCTTTTTGAGAGTCATGTCATTATGTTCTGACCAGATAAAAGTTTCACATTTTTTGTATCAGTTATTCTAGCATTATTTTTTTTTTAGCTTTACCTATTAATATTTAACTCCATTTCAGGTTGACAGCATAGTCTCTTGCATACATTGTCACCCTTTCTTACAGAGCCAGCAAATATCAGCCCATTGTCAAAAACACAGATACAGGCCCCAACTATAGCCATGGTACTGTGATAATATTCTTTCCAACAGCTGAGGATATTTATTGATGGACAAGTCAGACATATGTTGCTTTCATAGCCTTGCAGGCAACAAAGTCCAATTTTGCATCTTTTTTTGCATGGAGGCAAAATTTAATCCAAAGCAACAGAACTTTCAAAATGGGACAGAGCCCAAGAGGACAAAATTTCTTGACCAAATATTAAGTATTACACCACGCAGTCGTGTCCATGGAAATTCATTAGTCCAGTAGCATAATAAAAAATCCTATGCCATTAAAACTTCAATGTGGAATTAGTCAGAGAACTTTCTCTTTTTGGGGGTCTGCTATCCATATAGGCTAAGGGAAGCCATCGCTGTTGAAACAATAGTCAAAATTACGTAGATTTGGACTGAAAATACCAGGTTTCCTTCCTCCTATCTCCACCTCAGTGAATCAGTATGTCCTGACATTCATTTCTGGAAGATCATGAGTAAATTAGTGGGAAGGATGTAGTGATTGTGTCTTTCATCCTCCTGTCTTCTTTGTGATATTCTTTATAGAATATGGCTCATCTTCCCCTGTGTTGTAAGCTCAGTAAGGATCTTAGAAACTGAAAGAAAAAGGTGTTTGCATGATTGGAACCCACTGTATAACTTCCTGTAGTTCTTTTTTATTCCTCCAAGCAAATAAAGAGTATGTTTTCAACAAAAGCTCCAACAAAACAGACTCTACTGAAAGAAATACTTACAGAAAAAGTAGACAGACAGTAACTATATCAGGATTGTGATGGACACCCTTCTGACTCTACATTCAATATTTTGATATTAAAGTTCAAACCAAAGTTACGTTGTTCTGATCCAAAATCCTCCGAAGCAAACTTCCAGTCGTATTTATGTGTTGAGATCTACTTGATAATTTGTATTTATACAGCAGAAATCCTTGGTATGGCTTTAGCTTTGTAAAAAGCACTAAAATTATGTACAGAGGAAAGTCTCATTATCCGACAGAGTGTGGAGTTAGCTAAATATTTTTGAGCTACTAGAAAAATAATTATGCCCCCAAAAGCTCTAATTTACTGTATAATCTGTAAATATATTTTTGATGAGAAAATCACAAGTCACACTTAATGATCTTTGATACATGAGCACCTTTTGGTGACAGAGAAAGCAAAAAGTTTTGCAGATCTGACACAGCCAAAAATATTTTTATATTTTACTCATAATATTAATAAGGCAGGGACATTTAGAATGTCTAGAATATAGCTTACAATTAAAAAGCAGAAAAAGAATTTAGTATATATCCAGAATGATAAAATAATTGATAAATTATGCAAATTTTATGATAGACCAGAAAAGCAAGTAGATTTTTATCTATTTGCCACCTTTTGCTGATTCAAGTATGTTAATCACAGGGAACCCTAATAGTTCCATCAAGTTTTACTAATGTATTCAGGTAAAATGAACAAAATAATTAAATGTCTAAATATTGATTTAAGATGCTCCAAATATTAATGAAGTTTTCCACTCTACTTAACATGGGTTAAACTGTAATTTAGATACCTTTATCCTTTTGGGTAGTAGAATGAGACTGAGATAACAGGATCTAGACATGATGCTGGCAATTTTTTCACTCCAGTGCAAGGAAAATGTAATTTCATTGACACTTTTCTTGAAAAATTCCTTATAACCTCTGTAGAATGATGTCTTAGAATTTTCAAGTGCTTCTATGCATTGCACAATGTGTCTAAGTTTAGAAAAGCCTGGCACAAGTATGCTGATGAAGAGTGGAAAAGGAGGTTCCATGTTTGTTAAACCTTCATCTTGTCCACGTGTCTTCAGGAGAAGGATAAAGGCAAAGAATTCTAACCCATTGAAGAGAGCAAAAAACCAGGCACAGGAAGGATTTAGCTCTATGTGAATTGGGTCAGGGAAGCTCTGCTACCTTCCAGTTTATCTCTGAGCAAAATCCAGTTTTTCATTCACACATTTTACTGTTAGAATTTAAGTAATACAAAAGTATTGGAGGATGTTTTGCAGGGAGTGCTGTTGAGAGCAAGAACTCTTTAAATTCTTTCTGTCCTTCCCAGCTCATTTAACTTCATGTTATGGACAACACCTGCTCTCTGATGTCCTATCTCCAGCTCCAGCATGTGAGTGCAGTTTGCAGTAGTACCATATCTAATTCAGTCAGCGTCCTTGTTATTTTCTCCTGCCTCTACTCCTGTGTTAAAATTACTCCTCTGCTATTCACACATCAGAGAATTTCATCATGATGCCATTTTTGGAGGTTAAGTTACAGAAGCTGTTTGGACATTATAGCACTTAGGTGCTGAGGAACCAGTAGCCCCAGTGATGTGCCTGTCATTTTTGGATGTTCATCCTTTGGTTTTACTGAGTTAATTGTTCAGGGGTGGGGAGCACACAGTCCTTCACCAGTGCAATTGTGAGTGTTTATAAAAACACACCCACAAGCCTGTATTTGGACTTCTCTAGAACCAGTAACTATTTAAAAATTTTGGATTTTTTATTAAAATATGAGTTTTTGTCATTCAAATTTCTATCTTTTTTTTTCAAACTATTTGAAAATAATGACGATTTTTTTTTCTTCGTGAACATGAAGAAAGCAGAAATACCTGTGGCTTAATTCACTGTGGGAATTCTTTTTCATTTCTTGTCCTGGTGTTATAATTTTGTTTCTTTAACACTTCAACAATTTCTGAATAAATAAGACTGATTGTGGCCCATTGGGCTGCTCTTTTCCTTTTATTATTATTTCTATTGAATTTTGGTGTAGAAATTCAGAAGAGACAACAGTAGGTCATGCTAATGGTTTAGGAAGATTTTGCACAGAAATGGAACACAAGCACGACTTCAGAGCTGAGAAGTTAAAATTGTGGTAGAATATGGACAGTACTAACAATTGAAACATTTCTCAGTTGAGTCTGCACAGCCAATATATGAGGGCCCACTCATTCTCATAATTTTATTGTAGTATGAATTAGAGAGAGAAAGCCAAAGCTGGTTGAAAGTTACAGGAGACATGTGAACAGTAACCTTTAAAGAAGAGGAAAAAAGAAGTCCAAGCCCAAAATATAAGCTGGGGGGGAAGGAGTCACTTTCTCTTTACCCCTGAGATTCACGCTAGGCCAGATGTTTATGATCAAAACACCGACATTTATTATTCCTTACTTTACTTTTCAAGGATACATAGATTCCAGCTAGAGCAGTTATTAGATAAATGTCATCATTTCAGTTTTATAAACAAGCAGGTTATTATAGAGTCCTATGTTTTCCAACTTCCACTACACAATGTTCTTTTGTATGCCTCAGACAATGAGCTGACAGCTCCGTGGAAATCTCTTACAACGTTCTGTAGTCAAAAGTGTTATGGAGTTCACGAGAAGTAGAATGCATAATGCATTGAAGCAATGTTTTAGGCATTTATATTAGACTTTTAATGGAAAAATTAAAAAGTAATGCTGCTTTGCATTGCAGTAACTTTACATCCACAGTATGTCTTCATTTCTGGCACATGAAGGGTAGTTTCCATAGCAGCAGCATCTGTAGCACTGAGCAACATGGAAATTGGAATTTTTTTTCTCTTGTATTTCACAGATTAGAAAGGTGAAATGTATGGAAATAGGGGGAAGTATATACTGCAGAAATGTGATCTTTACCACACGCTTTTTCTTTCCAAAATTCTGAAATTGTAATAGAAAGAAACAATTCTTGGACTTCATTCCTACTTCGTTAGGCTTCATATATGGCTTAATAAATGTGTATGGTAGCTATTTTTGGTTTTGACTGACAGAACTAGAAAACTGCAGAACTATCTCTGTCCATCTTCTGGTATCATTTATTATCTGGCAATTCCTTTACTGTTGGCCAAAAGTGACTAATAATTATGGCCCATTGCACTGAGACTGGATATTTATTTTTCATAGATTTCTGTACAAACAGCACTTGAGGTATGCTACAAATAAGAAACACTGCATATGAAAGATGTCTGCTATTTACTCAAATTAATGATGATTTTTCTTTCAAATTCTCTAAACTAGGAAGAAAGATTTGCTTTTGTTATGTGCAAAGGACTCAAAAATGCAGCTACATATTCTGAGGTACACATTCTCTTACACAGAATCATGATAGAAATATCTTCAGAGCAAAATAAAGACTGAAAGGTATTGCAAAGCTAGCACACTTTGGTAACTTTGGTGCAGGAAAACTTAAATCAGAACAAAGAAAATTTTAGCTGCAGATTTGCTTCTCTCTAATTTAGCAGGAAGTGGCTCAATTATTTTTCTTAATGTGTAAGTCAGGTTTTTATTTATATTGTTCTTTTAAAGGGAGTGAAATTTTCACCATTGGTTAAAAAACTTCTGAAGCTCCTACCTGGTGACAGAGCATGAAAGAACTTCACGCAAACTGTATATTGAAAATACTATTGAAAGACAAACTTGGTTTCTAAATATTTTACCATAAATTCTAGGAGAAGCTGCATAGTGTTGAGGGCTGACAATTATACAGTTCACCAGGGAGCAATCCTTTTCGGATACTTTTGGTTTCCATTTTTGGTCCTAGTGCCCTGTTCAGATACTCCTCTGTGATGGTTATTATTTTAGTAGGGAATAGCAATTAAAAAATTATCTCTACCGGGACTTTGGTCCCTAACTCCTTCAAGCACTCTGAAACGTGTACTTAGACACATCTCTAAATTTTGTTTTGCATTTTGCAGTCCATCCTACTGACTTCCTCTAAGTGTTTAAGCAGCATCAAGTCTATAACCTTCTTTTAACTGCATTACCTTGAGGTGTGTAGAGATTTTAAGAAATAACCCACCTACTGAAGGGTTCATCTATAAGCAATATCTATTAGCTATATAAAGAATAAATATTCTTTATTTGTTTCATGCAGATGATTTACTTTTCTTAAAATACATCTTCAGCTGTTTGCATTGTGAAGAAAATTTTTAGGGGACCATGACAGCTGGATAGATAGGGTTTGTAAGGATGGTGTGCTCTGTAAGAACCCCCTTGGATGTGCCAGGTGCTGCTTTTCCACAGATGTGCTCAAGTGTCCAAGTTTCCAGAGCGTCAGAGGTTTCCTGCTTGCATCCGTGAGCCCGGACTAAAGGACTTTTGGCCTACTGATCACAACACTTTGTATTCTTGAACCTTCCTGAAAAGTTATATACAGATTTAAAATAAAATAAAATATGCACCATATTTTGGTGCATGGATACAAATAGTAAAATTTCATATTTGTTGTGAAACCCATCAGCTTTCCTGCAATTTTAAGCCTTCTGAGCAAGGAAGTTTGCTGGGTTGCATAGTGTCAAGAAGTCAGCACGAGTTTTCAGCACTGTATAGTCCTGATATTTTTTCTCTATTTAGTTTATTACAGACTATCTAGTTACCCTTTGTTTTGTACAAATGACTTATCATCCAGAAGAGAATAAAGAAATATAGTTCTTTGTTAGCCTGAGTTCCTGCTATGATTTATAAACGTATGCTCCAGCCTAATATGAAGCTTGGCTGACTCTTCATTTGAATAGAATTATTTTTTGACACATCAGCTGTAGCTGACAAAACTAATAGTTCAACACCTCATGGAGCAAACCTCAAAGCTTGCCTTCCTGTTTTAAAGATTGGAGACTTCTTTGGAGATAATTAATGCATATTGATATATGTATAAAACTGAGCATTCCAGTCAGTCTATCTGAGGCGTGGAAGATAAGGCTTTACACATTTGATTTATATTTATAATTTTTACAGGAATTAACGGAGGAAGAGGAGAGAATGAGTTATAATTCCATTTTAAAGACCATGGCTTGAATCCTAGATTATATTGAGAATGTTTAACTAAAATTATGTTAAATAAAATAGTTCCATTGTTAGCATCTTTGCTCTCCCACCTTTTTTTCCAGGCTCACTTCACCCGTGAATCTTATAACTGAGTATGTCAAAAGATATTTGTATCCATTTTTCTGCTTGTAATGCTTTCAGGTAACTGAAATTGGTGAATTCCAGAATCACTAGAACAGTTTCACTAGCACAGAATCTGAATATAATATGGCAACTTTGGATTAGGACTATTTATTTTTTCCTCATGCTTTGTCTTCCGTACTCTTTCAGGAATATACATTTAGGTCATAATGTGGCAGTATTATCCCTAATTACTACATCAATAACTTACCAACACAAGGGAAGATAAGGAATGAAGTTTAATGGGTGGTTATTAGTCCTTGGCTTTTTATGACGTACCCAAGATAACACTTCACTCTTCTTGTAAATTGCTGTTCTGGTGGACAGTCATGGCTCCAGGAAGCAAATATGTCAGTGCAAAAGTGGTTGTGTGAAGTCTGACTTTTCTTCCATCTCCTCCATTCCTTCCTAGTTTTGTCATTATCCATATGAAGAAGAGGGAAGATCTCCTGGCAGAGGTGCCTTGAAGGAGAGAGGAAGTGAAAGTGTTGACTTTCCACTTTTTCCCTTCTCAGCTTCTGGCAATGTGCAGAGCAGTTCAGTATTGTAAGTGTATCTTTTTGTTTGATACCCTTTAATAAATTCTTCTTTCATGAATTTTCCTAATAGCTTTTCAATACCATTTCATTTTTCAATACCCTTCCATGATGAGTTTCACAGTTTAATTACATATTACATTAAAAAAAGCACTAACCTGTTTGGTTAAAATTTGCAGGTGAAAATTCCACGGGATTGTCACTTCCTTATTGAGTGATAGTTTCCAATTCCCTTCTGCCCATCATTCATACTTCCATGTGTCTATGGTATTCCCTCTGAGCCATTTCCTTACAAGCTAGTCCATTTAATTTTTTTCAAATGGAAATAATTTTTGATCTCTCATAATCCTTCCTACATCATGTTTAGTTCTGCTGTATCCTTCTTGAGATGGAGTGACCACAATTACACGAATGTCATGAATTTCTTTAATAGCAAGAAAGCTATTTCTTTAATAGCTTTCTCTCCTAAACTCTTAGTACTTTCCAAATAATTCCTAATGTTCTATTTGTCTTTTTAGCTGCTGCTAAGCAGAGCTGACATTTTCATAGCAGTACCATGGCAAGATGTGTAATGACTTCAGGATCTCTTTCCTGACAGGTTATAGGTAAATTAACATCCATCACAAGGCAGACATAATTAGGATTTTTTTTCCCTCTTTTTATCTACTGTATGTATCACTTTCAATTTATCAAATTAAATTTTATCAAGAATTTTATCATGCAATCAGTCCATATTGTGAGATACTTGTGCAACTCTTTGCTATCACTTATTTCTTTCTCTTCTTGTTTGGTTTTTTGTTTAGTTTTTTTTTTTTGTTTGTTAGTTTGCAGTTTTTAGTTGCTGTATTTTGAGTAACTGTTTGCTATCAGAAAAATCTGACTTCTCAGCCCCTTTCCAGAGCTTTCAGGAATACATTGGGGAAGGACACATTACCATAGGGTTCCACTGTTAACTCTTTTTGCATTGGGAAATCTGACTGTTAATTTTTGTCTTTCCCAATCTCTGGAATGCAGATACTCTCCACAGATTAATGTTTTCTTCTTCAGAAACGCCTTTAAAACAGAGCTTTTTGGTGATCACCTTTACCAGAAGGTTGTTAGGAATTCAGCTGTAGAGTATATATCAACTGGACTACTCCTGTAAGCCCATTCATTAACTCTTTCAAAAAACTAATAGATTTGTGAGGCTTGACTTAATCTACAAAAATGTCTGGATTGTTGCCTACTGCATCTTATTTACCTGCTTGTCTTCCTGTTCTACTCTTTATTATGTTTCCACCAACATGTCTGTTGTAGAAGTTGGATTTACTGCTCTTCAGCTCCTTAGAATCTCCTGGAACTTTTTATGGAGGATTTGCTTCACCTTTATTACCTTCCATTTCTTTGTTATCTGATCTGATTTATGTTAATGTCCACAATACAAGAAATTCAGACTTGTATTTCTTTAGACCTCTTGGGTGAATTCTGCCTATTCAAGACAATTTGCTATTGTTCATTTCATGATTTTTTTCCCATTATCCCTTTGACTAGCTCTTCAGTATCAGACAAATCCTCTGATGCATCCCTCATGAGAAAGGCTCCTCTATGGCAACTTCTCCAGCTCATTTCTTTTGCGTTTTGGTGCAAATAGTTTATTTCAGTCTCTTGCTCCAACCTAATATGTCTTAACTTATGCTTATTGCACTTCTCATGTATAGGTCTTGAAGGATATTTAAAATTATTTTGTTTGAGAGGAATTTGGAATAATTCTATTAACAATTATTGTAGCTTAGATGCATTCTTTCCTATTTTCCTGTGTTTGATCATTCCAGAAATTTCTGAAGATATTAGACTTTGATGAATTTCCATTTTTCTCTTAAACCTCTATGATGACGGTACCTAAATAAATAGATGTCCTGACAACCTTAAAACTGTTGTGTTTGTCACTTCTCAATTTAATAAGCTCTCCTTTTAACAAATGTCCTCACTTTTGCACAGCTTTCCTTTCTGAAACGAATAACTGCTGCAACAGAATTTTTGTTTAGATGTTTTGCTGTTCTGTTACATCAGAAAAACTTTCATAGCCTTCTAGGCAACACATAGGAGACTGAACTAAAGCAGATTCAGTCTCAAAATCACATATGAAAAATATTCATAGTGATTCCCTTTGGAATATGTCATGACTTCTGAAGTATCTACCAATTTCTGTTTCTGAATCTCCACTGTATTGCAAGTTCTTTATACCATAAAAATGAATGCATAACAGAAGCAATTCATTTGACAATATTTAAGGCTCATTTTCCATGTATAAAATGAGAGAACATCAGGTGGTAGACAATGTAGAAAGGAAAGCCCTAAATTTGCTTAAAGAAAAAATTATTTAATGTGGCTAGAAATGCATCAATAAAAAAGACTTAAGTGACTGGCAGTCTCACTGTTCAGTTTACATCTTGCACAGAGCCATTGCTGATTGCAGGCTGCACTGGTCTTGTGCAATATTGTTATTTGTTTTGAGGGGAAAAATAAAACCACATTCCATTCCCTAAGAATGGCTGTTTTGCGACTTTTTGGGCTTATCTAGAACGCAATTGAAATTTCTTTTCTTATTTTTTAATAGAAAAATACTCTAATTTCTCATCCGTTTTTGTACATAAATATGTGTCTTTCTGGAGGGGTGGAAATTTGTGTATCATGTTCTGGCATTTTATGGTATTTTTCTAATATAAGGTGTACAAAAGGTTTTACTTTTTACTTGTGTATTTACTTATTCCATCTAAAGATCTAATGTACCAGTTTCTTTCTACCTTTAATTGTAGAGGGGTAATTATTCTGAGGGCTATTTATTTGATCTTTATTTTGCAGATAAAGGAAGAGTGCTAGTATTAAAGATACTGTGCTATATAATTTTCTGTCATAATTTCAGAGAGAAAACAATCTAAACTGGAAAAGCAACACAAATGTAGGCTGCTGTATTAATGACAAATGTTTTGGAAGCCTCTTAAAATGTACCTGTAATTTTTGAAAGTCCTCTTTTTATTTTCCAGGAGAGTTTAACACATTTAGGAAACATCAAAAAGATTTGTGAATATAATTGTAGTTGCTTATATTGTTTTTCCTCTTTCCTGATTTAAATAAGAAGCAGGCTTGCCAGGTTCATGTGGGCATATAATTCATTGAATTCCCTTCACACACCCCTCTCATCTCCTGTCTTTTTCCATCTGTTATGGATGGGAGAAAAATGAGTGTTTGATAAGAGAAATTATGAATCTGGAAAATAAAAAGCGTTATTGGGTTGAGAAAGGATTGATTAATTAATTCAGGAAAGATTGTTGGTGTGATCAGGGAAAACAAATGAGTCCTGTGAGCAATAAGAGCAGGCAAAGACAGCATCTGAAGGGTGGCCTAGAGAAAGGAGTGCTGAATAAGCAAATGATTATTTGACTAATCCAAGAGTTGGGAGCTGTGTATCTGTAAGGATGTCGCTCTCTGTGGCTCTGCCACGTTTGCTTTTGGTTTGTTTTGGCCTTTTCTTTTTTTTTTTTTTTTTTTTTTTTTTTTTGCTAACGATGGTATGGACAAGAATGCAGAAATATGTGCACGTTCACCCACATATTTGCAGTGAAATAGATAAAAGAGAGTGGAGGACTGTGCTTTCAGAAGTTTGTTTCTGTGTTCCCTGTTCAGGAGCAGATACAGCAGTGCTGATGCAGGGCTTGTGTGGTTACAGGTACACTTATTGTGCCTGTCAGTGCTCATGCAAAGCAGCAGGAACTTCTCTGAACTGACTGGTAAACTTTCTTGACAGTTCTGAAATGTTCACAGGCATTTAAATTCTCTGGGCAAAATTAAAAGAGATCTAATAGAAAGCATCCTTTTAAAGCATTTTCTAAAAACAAATCCCCAAAATAACCTACAAGTATCATATTTTTATTTTTGCCCCCACTTAATATGACACTTCTTAATTTCCTGTTGGCAAGCCAGTTGTAATCTTTAGCTGGTAACTAATTTGGTCATAAAATACTGACCCAGATTTTTCTGGATAATTAACAAGTTGGGCAAATCAGCAGAAGCAGGTGTAGTATATTTTCAGTACCAGTGGAGAAAAGCAGTTAGCTGGTGTTTTAATTCTCATTTCCAGTAATGAACTATATAACATTCTGGCTGGCTAATGCAATTAGCATTGTCTCCTCCTCCCCTTACTTCCTCACTTTTTTAAAAAAAAAAGAAACTCAAACCAGGGATTTATAAAAGGCCAAGAATTACTGACCCTCTTTGCACTCTTCTTGCAGTCACGTTATTAACCTTCCGGATTGAGCCTTGTATGGAACAGTAATAAAAAATTTATACAAATATGTATCATGTTACAAGCTGAGACAGAAAACAATGTTTCCATTCTTCAAGCAATTAATTATTGTGATTAATGTATTCCCCCTTCTCTAAGCACAATTCTGCCAGGCAGAGTCAGCCCATTGACATGTTGTAGAATTATAATGCATATCTAATTAAAGGTGACCTGAAAAGGCAGGGTGTTTAGCCTTCCCTGTCAGGACCAAGAAACTGTTAATCAGAAAGTGCTTGCTTTCCACACCACCCCACCCCTCCCTTTTTTTATTTTTGTGCTAATTTCAAATCTTCTCCCTGCATCAGTGAGCAGATGAGATCTTCAGCCAGCTTTCATCTTTCAGAAAAATGAATAGTGCAGAAAGAACATTATCAAATGAGCTGTTGAAGAAGTCAGTGAATATGTCATTGAGTGTGACTGCTTCCAGAATGAATTTAGATTTATCTCTGTTATCTCCCCTCTCCCAACTCACTCTCCACACACTGTTTGCACTCTGTCCACATGTCAAGCAGGGTGGGTCATAATGAATCATAAAGGACAGTTACTTGTAGAATAGTGACAGGTCCAATTGTGATACAACTTGTTCTGGAATTAAGTTTGTTAACATTATAAATTGTCTCATTTGACCAGAGGTTTAAACACCTAGAAGCTTTTATGAATGCAATTTCTAAAAGTATTTCTTTTCCATTAGGCAGCTGCTGCTTTACAGTATTCCACAAATGAAATTGTTTTATCGCATCAATAGCTGCACAAAACAACTGTGACAACAAGAAGACTGTTTTTGCCCCTATCTTGCTAACAAGTATCATTCAAATCAATAAACTCTGGCAACTGGATAACACCAAGAGAAGATATTATTTAAACTCAATTTTTAAACACATTTCCAAATCCATACGCGGATGCAAAATTGTGATACAAGCCAAGGAATTTTCATACTGTCCTCTTTGGTTTCTCTAGAAATAATCCACTGAGTTAACATCTTAAGTAGAAAACCAATAAATATTTTTACTTTTCCCTGCCAGTATTTTTTTTCTATATGAGATGCAAAGTTGTTGTCATAAGATTTTTTTTAATTATTATTTTTGCATGTGATAGAAAATGGTATGATTAAATTGCAATGTTTTACCCACAGGAAAAAAAAGACTAATATTTTTCTTCAAATGTCAGTATTGCCATGTAACAGAATGTGATATCAAAAAACCTGCCAAGTCAGCACACCTTCTGAAACATTTGTTGTATTCTGTAAACTCTTTGGGGTATTTGACTAGTTACTTCATACTTGTGATCACACTTCACTAGGCTAGTCCTACACAAAAAATATATCTTAGATGTTTTTCAGTTCAACAAAATTAATAACTAGTATCACTGATGTTGAAAAATATCTTTTACAGTTTATCAAAATCACCAGAATAACTGTTTGGTGCTCCTGATTTTTTTTTTTTTT
>VZTH01011703.1:410419-641816 GCA_013397815.1 Aleadryas rufinucha
AATCTCTTTTTTTTTTTTTTTTTTTAATCATAAGCCTCTTTCATGTTCAGAAGTTAGAGAAGTTTGTTGTTTCCGGGATTTTTCCGGGAATCTGCTGTTTGGCAGGGGGAGATTGGCATGGTTATAAATGTATATTTTTCCTCGGATGTCTGTGAGGGCATGAGTACACATGTGCTTCCCTCTGGATTTTGGGAAAATATATTTAAGACAGAGAAACAGTTACTGTGCAGCAGCAATTGCAGCCAGAGAGGAGTGAGAATATGTGAGAGGAACAGCCCTGCAGGCACCAAGGTCAGTGAAGGAGGAGGAGTAGGAGGAGGAGGTGCCAGAGACAAGATTCCCCTGCAGCCCATGGAGGACCCCAAGCCAGAGCAGGTGGATACCTTGAAGGAAGCTGTGATCCCATGGAAAGCCCATGATGGAGCAGGCTCCTGGCAGGAGGGAGAGAGGCAACATGTGATGAACTCACCGCAGCCCCAATTTTCCATCCCCCTGTGCTGCTGTGAGGAAAAGAGGAAGAGAAATTGTGAGTAAAGTTAAGCCCAGGAAGAATGGAGAGGTGGAGCCTAGGTGTTTTCAAGATGTGGCTTTATTGCTCATTATCATGCTCTAATTTAAATGGTAATAGATTAAATTAATTTCTCCAAGTGGAGCCTGCTTTGCCCACGACAGTAACTGGTGATAGATCTCTCCCTGTCTCTATCTCAATCTGTGAGCCTTTAATTATATTTTCCCTCTCCTTTACAGCTGAGGAGAGGGAGTGATAGTGGCTTTGGTAAGGACCTGACACCTCGCCAGGGTATTTGCCTGAAAAAACTTACTGAAAAAAAATTCACCCATTTTTAGGTTTGAATTTTTTGTTTTGTTATTATATCTGGATCTCAATGCTCACATATTGGTGTTATTGATTAAAGGGTTACAGGCATGTAAAAAAGTAAGGAAAATTAAATGTTAAACAGTGAATTGAAGAAGGGTAGCAACTAAAGCCCATCCTAAAGCCAGTGCAATCTTTGGTCCTAAAATCTATCACTGTTTTGGAAAAATAGAGAGAAGCTACCACAATTTGAAAATATTACCATTTTTCTCATTAACAATACGATATATTTACAGTTCTTTATATTTTTAACCATTCCAAATGATAGCGATATACATTTTTTTATTCAGGACTCTAGTTGCAAAAATTATTTACAACCTGTGAACAAGGAAAACATTAAGGTTTGTTTAGGAAGTGCTATTTTACAGAAGAGAAACTGAGGCTTGGGTGAAATAAGCAATTTTATAAAATACTTGGAGGAAATCCATGTCACAATTGAGAGCTGAAATTCTTCCTTAACTGCGTCCATTGCCTTCACTAAAAATAGAGATCTTTGCCTTCTGTCTGACCCTCCTCCACGGTTCTAAGACTGTGAATGACTAAGAAACACAACAAAATTAACAAGTAATTTAAAGATATTGAACATTATTTGTCACAGTATCTCCAATCACATAGAAATACATGTGTGTATATATATATATTTTTTTTTTTTTTAATATATATATACATACATTGACCAGGCATTTCTCATTTTGTCTGAGGCGTGTTACTAGTATTATTTTCCTTAAGGTTTTGAGGATCTCTCTATTTCTGTATTTTAATAACCTTTCTCCCCATAATAAGTTCAAATATATTTGAGGCGGTTAAGTTTTTTGAAGTACAAAGCAGTGTATAACCCTTCAGTCTTCACTGAGTTTACATGTAAATAAGATTCCTTTTAATTTCAATGGGATTTTTTCTTGATTAAGGACTAAAGATTTCGGGGTTCCATTGCCTCAGCCTCAGAAAATATCAAATAAAAAGAATTACGTTAGAAATAAATCTTGCAGGTAGTACACTATTACAAGCATTGATAAATCACAGAACTGGAGTGAAGCATTTGAATAGATCGGGGACACCTAAATATGATCAGATGAGGCTACAATTGTTTTGGTAGTCTTCTGGTACAAATGAGAGATTTTACACAAATAATTTTGCCTGAAGTGTCACAGGACATGAAAATTTACCAGTGAAGAATGGTAACGTTTTAGTTGCTTGTAAAATATCTTTCTTGCATAATTATTGATATGTAAAATACAAAAATGTTTCCAAGGTAAGTTATACCCCTGCTAAAGTATAAAATGCAAGGGTTATTTAATTATTACAGAATTCTATTGCACAAATACTAGAAGTTAAGTCCCAGAAAAGATTTAAAAAAAAAAACAACAAAATTTTCCTTGTTTTGTCTGGGGAATCTTCAAAATACTAACATAAACCAAAGGAAATGCTGATATTTTGCATTGTGTTTAAAAACTGCTACAGAGGACCTAAATATGAAGAAAATTCTTGGTTAACTGTTTCAATGTGTGCATACTGCACCCACAAAACCTTTTATCCAAACTCTATTTGTCCTGTGTAGGAACTTGTTACCCAAATGATGGACCTGTACAGGTCAATGGGTGATTTCATGGAACATGAAACATGTACAACTTGGCCTGTGTAATGCTGATTAAATCTGGGTTGGAGTCTCATTTCTTCCTGTAGCGTGTATTACTTTCATCTATCATCACATACCTTGAATCAGCACAGAATTAATGCAGTGAAGTACCTTAGGCAAAGACTAAGCCTTCCCAATGCTTTAAGCTTAGGAATCATCCCTTTGAATACTGCATGCCAGACGATACTTCGGCTCAGATACAAGGCAGTGGCTGATCAGAGCTTGCAGTGGCACTCAGCTCTGAATCAGGTCCTCTCTTACTGGCAACAAAAACTGAGAAAAGAGGAGTGGGGTTTGATTTCAGTTGTGTGCATAGATATCTCAGTAATTCTATCTAATTTAGAGAAGTCACTCCAGATTTACACCAGTGCTACTGAAAATCAAAATCTGGCCCATTGTCTTAGCAAAATACACCAAGTCAATATCAGTTCATTAAGGAGAGGAAGAGAGAAAGGGAATGAGAGAGAAAACAAGGATTTCGTTAGCAATGCATTCTGTAGTATAAAAGATAAAAAGGAATATCCAATTAACACACCACTATAATTGCTTGCAGACATTCTTTTTTATTTAAAGATGAAATAGCTAAGAGTTCTCATCAAAACTGGGGTCACAGCCTACATATTAAATGAAAGAAATTGATTGGGCTTTATTACACCCTGACTACTGCAAATGTGCCTCAATCACTGATTGCTATAAATTTATTCTTATAAACTACTAATTGCCCAAGTCATAATGGTAACAATGGTATAATGAAATTATCTTGATCAAGCTGATGCACAAATTTTGCTTGACAACATGAGCAGTGTGAGAAAAAAGGAAAGAAGACATGCATACAAATACATAATGTTTCATTAAAATTAAAACCAATGTTAAAACAACTGTTCTCTGAAGTATACAAAGTTCTGTATTAGAAGGGCTTCCTTTAGAAAAATCATTTAAGAAGACAGGCATTTACATTTATAATAAAATGATCTTGCATTTTTTATTTGTCTTGAAAATTAATGACTTACTTAATCACATTTGATCAAAGGAGATAAGTTGATGTAGTCATGTGTTTCTGATTGCATTAAGCCTGATCCAGAGTGGCATGATGGATATTTAATAGTCTTGCTGTCCCTCTATATCTTGTCACCATTTCTTGATATGCATGGATACTGTAGAGTACACCACAGCAAAAGACTGTACTTTTAATAGAACAGACTAAGGTTAGAAAAAAGGAAATTCTCTTGGAGCTTACGTGGTGGAGCTTTTAGAAGTAGGTTATCCACCATCAAAATATATTTCTTTGAAAGACAAACATCTCAGATAACTCTAGATATAGATATAAAGCTTGAAGTATTTTCTCCTTTTAAAAGTGCATTTTGCTTCTGTGCTGCCTCTATTAAAAGATATTGCTATAATAGGTTTCAAGGACTAGGCAGAGTGAAAATATGATGAAACAAAGATAGCCATCCAGAAAATGTAGGAAATTTCTAGAAGCTGGAATGCAGAGCATTGTGTAAAATGCATAAATTGGTGCTATTTATATTGTGCTAATAGCTTTTTCTACAAGTGTCAGCTGAGCCATTCATAGGGAATATTGGTATGTATGAGAAATTATTTCTGAGTAGTTCAAATGTAGTTCCAACTCTTTCCAAATTAATCTCACCAAAAATTTTATTTAAATTGATGCCTAATTCTTTCTCACCAGAGTATTTCTTCAGTATGAAACTGTCCTTTTTCCATGAGCATGTCTTGCTTTCCTCTCTCAAAATGGAAGTCCAAACTTTTATACAGGGGTACAATATTTTCATTCTTCAGAATAAATTGCTCCTAAAACTGCTGTAGTTGAGGCGATCCTATAGGAACTTAAAAAATTCAGAGACAACCAAGCTGGAAGGGTTTCAGGAGGCCCTTTAGCTTAGCTGGCACTCCCCACCCCTATTGGGCTGTGTGTTTGCTAGGCTGCCCCACATTTTAAGTTTCCAGCTACTGCTGTCTCTGTTTGTCCTACTGCCAGAAAGCTTTTCACCAATGGTTAATCTAAATCCTTTTTGCTGCAATTTATACTTAGTGACACTTGTTTCATGTGTAAGGACCATGGAAAATGGTTTATCCCTCTACTCTTTGCAATATTTCGGATGTGGGAAGTCTTTGGCTCTGCCTCTTCCCTCCCCTTTACATATTCCTCTCTTCCTGCTTCTTTATTATTATTGGTCTTTAAGCCCTAATATGAGGAGAGCTGTTTTGAAAGAAATAGATGTATATTTGGGGAAACATACAGGAGTTTAGGACAGAAATATCAAAAAAGTCAGCCTCTCAGGAATAAATTATCTCCAGAGGAGCACACCTACAGCACCTAGTGGGGCAGGGGCAGGGGTGTAACTCAGGCACAGCCATTTTGCACCCATATATTCATGGTTCTCTGGCACTTATTCTATTCTAACTGTGTGGTAGTAAGTAAGAAGATTTTACTGAGTCATATTTGTGTGTATCGTGAAGTATTGGGATTCTGCTGTGGTGTTATTAGAGTTGCAGACAGGGTTGGTTTTAGATTGCTATATTATTATTATTATTATTACTGTTGTTGTTATTAATTAGAGCTTTATTATTATTTAGAATTAAATTGGGTTAGCATTTTCTTTAACACAGTTAGGCAGGATTCCCTGAAAAAAAAACAAGCAATTTTTCACACCTGGAAACATTTATTTTATTTTTTTTTTACCTCCATTGAATTTCTCCTTATGCTGTTGATTTTAGTTGCTGGTTTTGGGTGGACTTGTCCTATCACTGGCTAGAATTTCAAAAGGTCTGTGTTTCTACAAGTGGGCATGTTTATAGATTCAGACTATATATGAAAGAGAAACTGGTCTGGACAGGATGGGACTAAAATGACAAATACCCAAAGATGTGTCAGAGAAACAGAAATAGTGTAACAATGCTTACAAGAGAATGGTGGAGTTTTTAATCTATTATCTAAGGTTAGGAAGTTTCTTAATATTATTAATGTAGTCAGCAAATGACACCTGGAATGCTATTCTATGCAATATCCCTATTATTTCTGGAATTTGTACAACAAGAACTCATAAATTGGGTTTTCAAAATGGCCTGTTCACATAATGCTGTAACACTTGTTGTCTGTCTTACTCATCCATTCCTTTATCCATCTATCTCTGTATCTATAATGAAATGACAATCCTAACTTACTTTAAACTCTCCAAAGGTATATTCTTAAATTTTAATGTTGGAAAAGCTTCATGATGACTGGTACTTTGGCTTAATGTGGTATCGCTTCTGACAGCTGCCACTGTAAGAAAAGCAAAGGATGACTGCATTACTGTCACTTTCTGTCAGATTCTGGTTGCCAAACTCTTGCAGGGATGATGACAGTGAACCAAACAAGAGTGACAAAGGGAGTCAAAGCTGTGATTTTGAATAAGGAAGAGTGGACACTTGAATTGCATTTTGTTCGTGCCATTCATTCTGTGCTACTTGTGGACTTCATGGCATGGTGCTTGCTCCCATTTTTTAAATCATTTGTTCTTGGGGACTTGTACCTGCTTTTGGCACTCTCAAAACCCCCCAAAAACAACTGTTAACAAGCCCAGAGTGCGTCAGAGTATGAACAGAAAAATAGTTGTAACTGTGGAATGTACTTGAAGGAGAAGGCAAAGGCAGAGGAGTGATGCCCAAGTACACTCAAATTGTCTGGAAAGGAGCTTGCGCTTGTAGGTGCAATGAAAATGTGATCTTATTTTCAAGACAAATCTGGGGGACACAAATTAGCACAATTTTTTTTCCCAAACTATTTTCTGTATCTTCATTTGTCCAAAGATTCTAAATAAGAGAGTCAGTAACTTCTGTTTGTTAGATTGAAAATTTGCTGCAAGTACCATTTAAACATGGTACCATTATCCAAGCTTTCCCCCTGTATGATGATAAAGTTGCAGGGCAAAGGCACAGAATCCTTCTCACAGGAACAGGCTTCACCCAGCAGCCTGGTGTTCTCGCTGGGGATCCTGTGAGGAGCTGGTGTGGGAGGGGGATTTATCCAGGACAGCCTCAGCCCTATTGCTCCTACTCCCTAGAGAGCAGCTCCCTGGCTCAGTTCCCAGCATTGTCTCAGGCAGGGTCCTGTGATGACCCAGGGGCAGAAGGGTCACAGGCTTCCATGCAGTTTTCCAGGTTTTTTCCTTCCAGGATTGGAAGGGAGCAGCAGGAACGACAGAAAGAGACTATTCATAAGAGCATGTAGTGACAGCACATTTCTGATGTGATGGCTTCAAACTGAAAGTCAGGAGGCTTAGATTAGATATTAGGAAAAAATTCTTAATTGTGAGGGTGGTGAGACACTGGAAGAGGTAGCCCAGAGAAGTTGTGGATGCTCCAACCCTGGCAGTGTTCAAGGCCAGGATGGAGCTCTGGATGGAGCTCTGAGCAACCTGGTCTGGTGAAAGGTGTCCCTACCCATGGCAGGGGGTTGGAACTGGGTGATCTTTAATATCCCTACTAAACCAGACAATTCTAGGATTCTATTAAACAACCTGGTTTTACTTATTAGTTTTTTATTGAAACTTAACAGTGTGACACTGCCTCAGTTTGCAACTTACTGCAAATTTCTGTAAGTGCCAGTGATGGCCAAGATTAAGGGTGGAGCGGAGACTGTTGCCTGGATCCAGGTGACAGAAGTCCCAAGGATGCAGTGAGCTCCTCTTGCCTGATTGTATTTCCCTGCTTTTCCCAGTGTCCTCTACTCCCTGACCTTTCCATCTGCTCTTGACCCTACAGCTGTGATGATGGGGCTGGCTAGGTGATAGCGACACACACACATATATATGTTTGGTTGACTAGGGTTCTAATCCATTTCGCTGTTCTCTAGTAAGAAAGGGAGGTTTCTGCATTGGTAGTGAAGTTTCTGCAATTGACAGACATTCACTCAAACTATAAGAAAGCTTCATGCATAGTGTTATCCATTTTATGGAGAGATAAACCAGGAGGGACTAATTGGGAATGAAAATAAATGAGTGGCCAAATACTGTGACTAGTACTAGGAAACAAAAACTGTTTTGATAGTTATTTCCCATATTATTTGCACTGAGATAGCATTATTACTTCAGTACTCTATTAATTGTTACCTGTGGCTGATTTACTAAGTATCTATGAGACTATGGCTCTACTAAATCCGCTGTATGTTTTGTATTTTGTGTCATTGTTCTTCAAAGAGGAGATTCCCTGTTTCCTGAATGTTCTCTGGAATCATCAGCTGAAACGTGGTGCTGCAGTCACAGGAGAGAATGCTGTGACAGATTGCAAAACAGTGTTTATGTTTCAAGTTCCATTAGGAATGAGCTGTTTTAGAAATCATATCAACTGTGGTATTTCAAATTCTGGGAAGTGTTTTTCAAAGGGCCTTGTACTGGGAGGTAACGAAAAATTTCTTTAGTTTGCTTAGTTTTGGGCTAGAGAGAATTTTATAAAGTTGAAAATGGAGCCTAAGTGAACGACAAGTCTGATCCAGCTTGCTGGTGTGTCTGTTCCGAGTTCTAGAGCAGCATTCAAGTATCTTTAGAGACAGGCCTTTAGTGAGAATATTCCTTGCTGTTTATTCTAGGAAACTACTGGCTTTTTTTTTCACCAAAGTAGATGAGAGTGTTGTTTTGTATTCCTAGGAAGGACACCTATAGTGCTGACAGAGTTCCATGGAAACTTTGCACATGACGGACTTTTTTTTTTTTCTCTGTAGTTTTCTTTTTTTTTTCCCTTTTTTTCCCCCTCTTTTTTTTTCCTTTTAATTTTTTAAATTTCTTCTAAGACTGACTTTGGTTTATCAGAGGTCAGAATTTACAATCAAAACCCGACAGCATACAGCAGAAACTTAATCCATCTTCCTTAACCACTATACTTAGGCTTCTCTGTGGCAACAAAAGCCTATGTTTGATTAGTTTGTTTTATTTTGCTCTCCTTGACTATTGTAGTTACAGAAAAACTGGCCAGAAGAGCCATGCTTCAAACTCAGGTGGAGTTTAGATATGTTCTCAGTGTTTTATAAAACAGTCATGTGTTTGTATGTTAGAGTTATGACAAAGCTTTGTGTTTTAATTTTTAAAATCAGACCATTAAATGTAGGGGAATATGTGACTACATAGTATGCCACGGATATTATTTCAAAGACACACACTCTCACTTTTAAACTTTATTCACACTAAAAATAGGTGCTTCTAATCCTAAAACAAGAGCATGGTTGAAGGTCACGTAGTAATTAACTCTTGGATGCAAGTCATTGGCATTAGAAGGGTATTCTTCACTTGTTTTGTGATGCAGAACAAATGCTTCATTAATCAGAAACCTATCAACCTGAGATTGAATACTAATAAAATCAAGTGCTATGCTGCAACATTGCTGGGGACACCGCCTAACATACATATTTCTTCATGCAATTTTCAGCATAAGTTCTGGATTTTTTTCTTGATTGTGAGGATTTTAGAAGACTTTTAATAACCCAACTCTTGTGAGGAGATAAAAAGAACCAAAGATATCTTCACAAACAAGAAAAGAACGGATGAAGATTTTTCTATAAAACATCTAGACTTTTCATTTCTCACACAAATTGTGGCCATTATAATCTCTTCAATACTGTGGGAGGGGAAAAAGATGTTTCTAAAAGGCCATAATGAGCTACGTAAATGCTGGTTACATTTTTTTGCTCTAGTGAAAAATCTCCATGTACTCCAGTTCTGAATATTTTGTTTTCTTTCCTTCTGAAAGGAAGGACAAAAAAATGAGTATGAGGCGTAACTCTGTTCCTCATAGTGGAGTAGAATTTGAGGAGCAGATCACTTGAGGAAATCAGCTCCTTGGTTACCTTGCTGTTAGCCATGGGCTCTGAACATATGGGGTTTAAGAGTGTGATGAAAAATCTTGTTGGGTTTTTTGGTTTGTAATCCTTACTTTGAAGCCTGAGATTTTTCTGAGGCAGATAATTACACCCATTATATTTTGTGATTTCACTGTTTTTTATAATTTTAGCATGCATCACAGGTTTAAAGAAAAAAGAACATAGGTAGTAAGAGGAAGAGTCTACATATTCTTCACTTGGAAAATTCTTAACATTGTTTTTTTATCTCTGTAAAAATCATGTTACAATATCCAAAATGCATGTTCTTGTTGTGATTGATCTTTATTGTTTGGGGTTCTTTTGTTTTGTTTTGTTTTGTTTTGTTTTGTTTTTTAATAAATATTTGATAATAAAACCACTCTAAAAGTAGAATTTTCTCAGCTGCAGCACTGGTATTGGGGGAAAAAAGCAGAGACTGAACAGAAAGTCTTAAAACCAGCTATCATGAATGGGTGTTGGAATAGGCCATTACAAAATCACATTATATTATTTATATTTTGTTGGTTGCCACTTTTTCATTTTGATGACTGTCTTTTGGCTATGTTGCCATTCAAATATATTGCCACAGCACAGAGCTTCATTTGTGACCTCTGTTATAATCTGACTGATTTCTGTGTTCCTTTGCTGTAATCCATGTACTTTCAAAGAGCAGATTCTTGTGCCTGTCACTGCCACATTTTTTTCCACTTTTTCCTGGCTAGAACAGTGGCAGAAATAGATTAAATTTTATAGGTAGATTCATGGTTAAAATATTTTATAAAATAAATATTCAAGCTTCTATTCTATTTCAACAATATGAATGGGTTTTTTTGGTATTTGTCACCCGAGTTTAGAAGATTCTAAACTCTAAAATATAATCAGGATCTTCCAGCAGTTTCTAAAACTTAATTTTTAAAAATGTATTTGACCTGGAAGAAAAAATTTTGGAAAGACAGTGCCTGTAATTTTCTTTGTAATATACAGGCCAACTGTTTAATAATAATAATGTGAAAGCAGGTCCAACACAAGCTTCAAGGGATTGGTTTTTTAAAATTCACAAGGTGTGATTCTTGGGGTGTCCTGTGCAGGGCCAGGAGCTGGACTTTGATGATCCTTGGGGTCCCTTCCAACTCAGGACATTCTGTGTTTCTATGGTCGGAGTAAAATTTATTTAAAATTGCAGCAGGCATCTTTCCAACTCATCTGACTGCTGTTCTGTCCTTTCTCAGGAAAAGGTGAGATCACTCTTAAAAGGAAAATTTCACTTGACTCAGAACTTAGGTCTGTGATCTTCACTGTTATTAGTTCAGATACCTCTCTGCACAATGAAATACTCAGCCTTAAGGAGAGAGGGGACTTTACTCCCTTGTGAAGATTTTTAAAAAGTAGTGGAGGAGTTTTTCTTTTGGTCTTGATAGGATGTCTGAAAATTTCTTCATTAATAGGTGGACTGGATAACTTTTAAATGAGTTTTCAGACTTATGAATTCCTAATGAGAGGCAGAGAGAATTCTGAAACACTAGGACAAGTTGCTGTAAAAACTAGAAAAAAGGGTACTGATAATAAAAGTTTGGACAGCTGCTTCTTATAGACGCCCACTGCAAGGAAGATATGAAAAGAAGTGGACTAAAAAGTACATGACAAGGACTAGAGAGGCACTTACGTTTGTCCCAAATATGTATCAGGATACATTTTAAGAAACATGGGAGAAGAGAGCAACAGTATTATATGACTAAATGAAATTTAAGAGAAGAAAGGGCTCCTTGAAACAGAAGGGCCAAAAGGCAAGATTTGTTAATTTTGTTGGTGTATGCTGCAAATTGTAACACAGCATTGACATCAGGATTATTCCTAATGACCATTCTTTTTTGCTGTCATGGTGTCTAGCAATCTTGGTATGAAAACATCTCTCCTACCTAAATGACAAATAAATTCACTTCAGTCCATCAGCATGAAGTTCTAGGATGAAACTGGACTCATTTCACTCAACTATTTGAGAATCTTGGGCTCGAGTTAGATATCCAGCAGTTGGAAGTCTGAACTCTGATTTGCTCCCACCTGCTTATGAACCTGTAAAGGCCATTGGCAGGAGGAGCATCTGTTATATCCTTTGTCTTACACAGTCAGTCCTTTGTGCAGAGAACTTCACAAGCAAGCAGTTTTTTTCCCTTTACACTGTGATCTGTCCCTTCATCCTCTTAATCTCTCTCTCAGTGCTGAACCCAGCCATCATATACTTCAATAGTTTTAGCAGTCCATAAATTATAGACAATAAAATGCCTTGCGTTTTCCCACCCACCCATTTGTCCCCTTTGTGTCCTTCCTTGCCTTCATGTTCCGTTCTTTACCTCCTCCTGTGCAGAGGACTCTGTCTCAGTGGGTTTTATTTCTGTTTTTCTGGCGTTGACCCTTCAGCGTGCAGATTTCCCTCAGGCAAACCTCTGCAGGGCTGACTCGGCAGTCAGTGGCATTTGTCAATTCATTGATCACTCTCCACCAGCAGTAGGAAGGGGAAACTTGCCGAGTCAGCGGCAAGCAACCGGCCTTTGCGAGGATTAGGCTGTAAGAACCTCCAAATTAAAAATAAAGAGCTTTCTGATTTCTCTGCAGTGGGACTTTCAAAATGAATTTAAAAAGTCTCTCAACCCTCTCGCTTCATTCAACTGTAATTTTTCTTATTAATTCCTTCTCATTTTCCAAAAGACGACTCTCCTGTGGAAAAGGAAATTGTGCTTTACATGTTTTAAGAATTTTACATTTTATTCTATTTCTTGCTATAACTCTACAGTCACATAAGTCAAACAAGAAAGCACTTCATATACTAGAATATGTCCCTGCTCCAATTTTCAGTGGGGCATGATCTAAGTTTAAAGATGTATTTTCACTATCAGCCCTCTCTCCCTTCCCCATCCCTTCTTTTACTTGCATCATCTCTGTAATCCTTGTAGGAGAGTGCTGGCTTGGGAGAGAGAACAAATGGTTGAGTTGGGGATAAATATGGTTCCTTCTGAACTCTCTGAGAAAAGAAGCTATTTTATTTCAGCTGAAGAAAAACTACAGCATTTTGGCTGCTTCAAATTCTCCCTAGGCTAGATCTATTTTCTTAGAGGAACCAAAATTTTGAAGCGTAGTCTTTCCTAAATAGCTCTTCAATGAACATTTCCATGTGAGCTGGACTGAACAGTTCTTTTCTTGCCTCCCTATCTTTCTCTCCCTATATATATGCTCTAGACTCTTATCCTTTTGTCAGGAAACAGATATGTGGAGTCTCCTTAAAAGTGTCATCATTTTGTCAGAGATAGAGGAGCTAAAGGTTTGCTCAATGGACACTCATCTAGCTGTATTGTATATTTTCACTTCCTGAATATCACTGCACCAAATATTCCATGTGAAGCAAATGCAATTGTTTGTAGATAGGGCACAGACTGTGTGCATTCCATTCTCCTCTCCATTGCTCTCTTTTCCTTTCTTTGCTATTTAATGGGACTTGTACATGAAAAGGAATAGAGTTCAGATTTGGGATTTTGTGAGCATTGTTTTTATGCCTAATTTTGTACAATGAAGTGATAAAACAAAAGAATTCCATCCTTGGCAATGAGATTTTGAATTATTTAAAAGCTCACTTAGAGAGTATTTTCCAGTGTTCTCTCTTAAGACACCATAAGCCTCAAGCCTGCAACCCTTTCTTCAGGAACTTGAATGTAAATATCGTTGGTTTTGCTACTGAATTCAACAGTCGTGAAGATTCTGTTCTTCATGGATGGTCAGAACACCTTATTGGTCTCTTTCTTTTTCCTCAAGCAATAGAAGATTTTTTGGAGGATCGGCCTGGCAAAGGTTGTTTAACCAGGCTCAGGGTTGATAAAAGTGGAGATAGTTTTAGAAGATGACATAATTGCTGTGGCTGTTCTAGCAACAAGTGAGAAAAAGAGTCATATAACGTGCAGCATCTCACTGAATCCGCTGACTGAAATATAAACTCCTTTTCTTTCACACTGAATTGTTGTCTGTTACATAAAAATCAAAAGAAAAAATAATTTTGTTTTAAAGATGATAAAAAATGTCTTTCATTCCATAATGTGGATAATCAGTATTTGCAAAGAAAAGGATCATGGACCCAGAGAAATGTTACTGTGTTGCTTAGTTTTAACAAAACTTTAACTACTGGCTCTTTTTAGTGCAGTTTTAGAAAAATGTCTTTTTTAAAAAAAAATATAGATTGTCTGCTATGGTGTTTACCTGAGCAACAATCTGTGAACATCTGTAAAGGTGCCTACGCCTTTACAAGAATTGAATACCATTTAATCCACATTTTGAAGGTTGTTCGTCCCCTTTAATCATTGTGTTTCTACATATCACAAAGGTAGAAATGTAACAACAATAATACTAATTATATAATTTCACTCTTCCAAATGGCAGGAGAAACTTGCTATTAAAAGCTGCCATATATATATATATATGTATGTATGTATAAAAAGAAAAAATCCACAGCAGATTTTTTGTGTTTTGAGTCTCAACAGACTTCAGAAGGAAGAATGTGCACTGCAATCAGGATAACTGTCAGGATGCTGAACTCCAAGCCTAAAGTTCATGTACCAGATCCAGCTTCTGTGAAACACTTTGGTTACCTCAATTTAGTACTTGTTACAATGGAATGTAGCACATTTGGGAAGCTGAGGTCCTAGAGGAAATTTGAAGGGAGTTATGGTGCTCCGTCTGTGTGAAGATAGTGCTGTATATTCTGAGTTAAATGTGAGATTGTTTAGAGCTCTTTCACAAACCAGATATTTACAAGTAATAGCTGCTCACTAAAGCTCAAAATTGGGGTACACATTTTGTTTTTTAATATTGAAAATAGTGTCCACTTGAATCTATCAAAAAAAAAGCAGGTATTTGAAATGTGAATTCGAGTCCCATTTTTTTTCCAGTTTTCCTCTTTGTGATAGGTACTTGTTTTCCATGTGAAATCTATTATATTTTATTCTGGTTGTTGAGGGTTTTCAGATATTTAGTTTGTCTTTTGCTGTGCACTCCTTTGGCATTATTTCTGTCATTTAATTCAGTCCTAATATTTAATGTAATGTCTAAATTTTCAATGATGTGTGTTTATTCACCAGTGGCTAGACAACAATATCACATTGACAATACACCTCATTCTGCTTCTTTACTAATCCCCATTTTTATAGCTTTCCTGAATGATAAACAGACATCCCTGCCATGACTTAAAGTTGCAGGGAGTTGGTTTGTTGAGTTAGTGTGCTGGGGAAGAGTGTTTGGGTTTTCTACTGCTATTAAAATTGAATGAAAATACAATTTGATCTGTTCCAAATATTGTTTTTAGTGAATGTCTTTCTGCTTAAGGAAAAGTTAACACAACTCCTGAGTGATAAACATAATTTACCTACAGGTTAACAAGGAGATTTGGTCTCATTTTTCGGAGAACTTCTGCTTGTGGGCTGTGCATATTATACACCCGTGTCTCGTGCTTGAATGTGCACTGAATGTTGTCAGATGCTAATCTGACTCAGCAGTCACAAAAACATGAAAATAATCTGCTTCTACAACAATTTTCTAAACATGTGATTTTTATTATATGTTTCATTGTAAAGGGCCAGATTATGGCTGGATCTTGTGAATACCAAGCAGCAGGAGAACTGAAGTGCCTACAGAGAAAAAATCATAGGAAAAAGGACACCTTTTGGAGAGCAAGTGTAGGAAGACAAATAAACAAAACCATAAAAATATGCAAAGCACTGCACAGTTTTTAGCTTGTTTCTTTCTGCCTCCTCTGCCTACCTTTCAAAAGCAAGTTAAAAAAAAAAAATCATGTTAGTGTAGTCTGGCAATGACAAGCACAGAAGGTAAGAGTATTTCCAACACAAGTTATATGCTTCACAAATTCAAGCTTGGCTGGTGAAGCTAAAGAACCTGTGATACCCAAGAGACTAAAATTCTCATTAGAGGTTGTGGCCTTTTGCTTTTTCTTCAGTTGTTTCTCTCGAATTCTGATGCATTCAGGACTGAGAATGGTTTCTTTGCTGTATTAGGTACTCATTGCAATTGGGTGGAAGGAAGAAGGATTTCTGAGCTGTAGAAACTGCATGAGGCATGTGCCTTTTGTTGGTCCCTTGTCTCTGTTGTTTTTACACTTTTACTCTCCCTGCCCTTAGGAAATGTGCCTTCTGTCATCTTTAGGAATTTTTGCACTTCTAGCGGTAGATTGTTGGTTGCCTTTCTTGGTTTATGAATCTAATGTCCCTACATACTAAAATCTCAGGGAAACGACACATAATCTCTCAACCATGAAGAGAGTTCTTCCATCTGTGTGCTGTGATCTCAAAAGCAAATCCTTCCCCAAAGAAACCTTCGGAGAACAAGTCTTCCAAGAACACAAAAAATAGCATGATGTATATGTTCTATTCCATGAACGTTTGCCTTAGGGTTGAATGTTTAATAAATATTTGTTACTGACCTTTGTTTACAGAAAGGAATTTACTGTACTTTTATTCTTTTGGGGTTTTGGGGTGTGGGTGTGTGTGTGTTTGTTGGTTTGGTTTTGTTTGTTTTGTTTTCGTAAATAATTTAATAAAGTGTCAGAGCTGAAAGCATGAAATGTTTGTGCTGCAAGGTTTGGTTGCTTTTTAAGTAATCAGGATCTAAGTTATTCATTTGAATAACAAATACTAATGTGAAACAGCAAACAGCTGAACAGGCGTTAAAATTAGGAACTTCAGGTGAGTAATTCATCTGAGTTCCACAGAGCCCAGTCCCCAACTTTCCCCCACTGCACTGAGCGGCCAAAAATCTCAGGACTACTGAGAGCAGTCCCAGATGTGTCCACACCATGTTACTGCAATGCTTCCTTCTAATGGTGAGTGGTAGGAGATGCAAAGCTTGATATAATGACATCCTGAAATATATGCAGAGAGAGGAATGAAGGGAGATGGATACTGTAATGTGGGAACTGCAAGGGCAGTGGATATGATGGTGGTAACAAACTGTCAGTGAGAATGAAGAGAAATGCAGTGTTAAGTTTTTGCTCAAACAACTTTTTTTTCTATGACAAAAAGTAGTTGCTGCAAGAGATCTCTAAGGTCCTGTAGGGCTCCAGATTCAAAGGCCCAGTTCACCGTTGTCTCCATCCACGCTTGCTCAAGTATGAAACGGGAAGAATGCAGTTGTAGCTAGAATTGAAGGGCAAATGACTTGGTGAGAATCTTAAATACTCAGTTAACCATGAGGGAATTTGTTGGTTTTGGCTAAGCAATTTGTGTCAAATGGTGCAATTTTATAACAATGGGAGTCTGAAAAAGCTACTGAAGCAGGATTTCTGAAAAATTATTTTAAATGCACAGGAAAAAAAAATTTCCACAAAATCCCATGTTTCACAAAGATGAATATTTTTCTAAATGACTGAAAGGAATTTGGGATTTTTGAAGCCACAGGCTTTTGGCAGTTTTCTCCTTTTAATCCCATTAGACTAATGCTCAGCCCTAATAAGGAATAAAGCAGCAATAGAAAGGAGGGACACTAGCATTGTATTTCACAGGTCAGTTTTTTACTCATAAGTGAGTGAATTAACAGTAGAAAATGGAGAGAGGTGTGGTGTTTAATCACATCTGGATTAATCTGTGGGTCTCCAGTTACAGTTTTAGTAAGATGTTTTCCTTAGCTCCCAAGTTTGAAAATGCCAGTCACTTTCTGGGCATTACCAACACTTGTATGAAAAGAGGAGTTCTTCCAAAGAGATTTACAGTCCTGTTACATCTTCCCTCTCATATGGGCTATGAAATAAATATGCTTAAATATGAATCTTTTAAAAGTGTCAGTTATTATCTTTGATTAATAGACAAAATTGCAGTCTTTTATGGATTTGTCTTTTTTTCTTAAAACCATGAATTGTGCAATACAATACCTTGTGTCTGTTCAGACTGCCAGAGTTGGACTCCCACAAGTCTGGGTGTTTTCATTTACTTAAAGGCTCTGAAAGACTCCTCTTTCAAGACAGAAAAATAAATGTTGAGTTCAATTCAATCTGTATTAGGGCTCAGTAGAGGTTTTGGGTTTTATTCTTTCTTGCCCAACTCAAAGCATGCAGTATTGAGACAATTGTCCTCAGACAAAACCTTCCCTTTCTCTCTTGTATGTGACAGAGGCAATGATGCCCGTGAGTGGGTGCAATGACTAGAAGCGTTACAAATCCAAACCTATACAACTAAGTATGTATTTCCAGTTGATTTCTTAGTGAAAAGTAATTTTTTTTGTACAAAGTCACTCCACACATTTAAATAATATTAGATATTCTTAATATTGTGGAGAGTTAAACAGAGTTTGAAATGCTGCTCTTCTTACAAATTTAAATAATAATAATATGAAAAAAAAGTCTGCTGACACAAATGTATTAGAAACAAACCTATATAAAGGAGCAGTTAACCTAGAACTATTGTGAGATATATATTGTTTGACATACTTTCATATGAGCAAGCAGAAGTACCCCATCCTTTAGACTGTGGTAATGTGCCTTATTGTTAAATTCAATAGGAAAAGCTATTCATACTGTAGTATGATTGAAAAGAAAATTGAATCCTTTTGATGTTATAAATGTCTCTATTACTGCATGTGCACACAAATTTTCCATGGAAATTATGGTGAAAGTAGTGGTTCTCCTAGAAAAATGCATTAGTGTTGACATGTTCAATTTTAGCCACATCAGAATATAAATACCTTTTAACCATGGTAAAATTGTTGGGAATGTATATAGTGTATCTACATAAGTCAGTTGTCCGTCTAAAAATATGTGTTCCTATGGTCCAGTTATGTTCTCTGTTTCAGCTGAAAGGGAAATTAAAAACAGTGACTCACATATCACGCTTTTCTTACAATTGTGTTTAAAATATTTCAGTATGTGGAGTGTATTTTATATAGCTGTTCATGATTATTTTTAATTTTGAAAAACCACAAAACACTTAACAGATTTTTGGCTATGAAGTAAATGATATGTGAGAGGTTGACTGTCCATTCACTTGCATGGCAATTGGTTCTGTGCACAAAGTACTAAATTTTCCTCATAATGGAGATAGTCTAGGCTCCTTTGCATTGACAATTGAATAAAAAAAAAGAGTGCAAGCAATAGCCAAAAATTTATGGCAGTGGCACTTCCAAAGTTTGCAGTTTGTCCAGGATCATAACTAGAAAAGAAAAATTTTTTTTTTCTCTCTGTGAAGCCTGCTGTATGCTGTCAACTAAAATTACACACAGTTTTAAAATGTATCACTCAGTGCACTTTGTATATTAAGGTACATTAAATTGTATAGTATCATGCAATAAGACCTAACCTGGCAACAGCAGACGTGAAACACTGTGTGTACTGCACTGTAATTCTATAAAAGCACCAATGTCTTTAGGAGGCAAAACTTTAATTCTTCAGAGCTCACCTGGGTGTAGCTGTAGCCGTCAGGAATATTTCCTGCTGTTTGAACCCAATGAAAAACACATTATATGTTGCTTGCTTGTTTTTTGGTTTGTGTGGGTGGTATTTTTGTTGGTTTTGGTTTCTTGTGTGGGTTTTTTTCAGTAGACAGAGATTTAATTGGCAGAGTACTCTAGATATCTTGATAAAATCAAAGAAACCTAAAAGAGAACTCAGAAAGGTTTGCAGTTCCAGGGTTTAGAGGATGGTTTTGTTTAATACCTGATTTGGTTTTTTTCCTAAAAACTGCATCTGAAGGAGCAACAATTGGTCATTTTGGTATTTTTAGAAAGCAGAAGACCAAATCTTCAACTAAGATACACATAGGATATTTCAGAGTGAAAATTACTTTAAATCAATCTAATTTCTCTTGATATGCTGAGTTTGTTAGGCTCTCAGTACAGCTGAAATACTCTGTGACCATTTTGAAATATTATTACCTCTCCAGTTGAATGATGATGTCAAAATCATCTGCATCTATAGCCAGTTATCTAATAGATAAGATTTCTCTTGTAGCACCTGAACAGCTTTCATGAAAATTAAACATATGAATCTCTATCTTTTAACTCTGTTAGCATGGATGAACTATAACTATAAACTTATTATCATCATTTGAATGTAAAATATATTGATGGGTACATGTTATACCAAGTGTGAGAGTGCTGGCATTTTGGGAAATAATTCTGTACTTTTCTTTGACTCCTTCTGTCCTCTCTTTCCTCCTCTCTCTTTCCATGCTCATCAGCTAAGTTAGTGTATCTTCTCTAAATTGCTCAGAATTGGGTGGGAATATTTACACAGAGTGAATTATGGCTGGATGCGTTCCTATGTCAACATGTACCACGTTGATTTCTTATAAAGTAGATCATTATTCTGTGTGGCATAAATAGTATTACCAGACTGATATGATTAAAGCCAGGGAGTCATTAATTAGCATCTAATTAAAAGAGACTAGTAATGTGTCCGTGTACAACTGTTACTGTGTTCTATCTTCCTTTACAGGGAAAGGTGATTTGAGCTTTCAGGATAATGTTCAAGTTACTTGTCCTTTAATATGTTGTGTATAATATAATGGGGGAGTGGGGGTTATGCCTGATTTCTCAATTTTGCTGGGAAATTCTGTGTTAAATTTGAAGAAATGAAACCCTGAGTTAATAGGAAAATTACACTTTGGCAAGGGATATAAAAAAATGTAAATATCATTTTTCTGAAAACATTCAAAGTAGATGTTTTATTGTTGTGTGACTATACTAGCACACATGAGTGATTTAGCTGTTAATTCACCTGGAAGAGAAACAGTCTTTTTGTGTAAATTCACTGTGGGGCAGGGGAGGAAACTGTGTGGGTACAATGAATGTGTTTAAGCATAGACTGGCTCCTTACCTTCCCCTTTTCACTGTCAATTGATTATTAAAATATCATAATGGTCTCATGCTGATGGCTATTCAGAAGAATTTTGTATAGACGAATCACAAAACATGGAGACAAAGGCTTAAGAAAATCCATGAAGTGTGGGGGAAATCTGTGCACTAGGCCAGGCAGAGTATTTCATTTTGACAGGTTTGCTTGGACATGAATTAATTACAGTTTTACAGAATTTTATGATAACACACTCATAGATTCTTAATGAATAATTTGATTTTTTTCCTCTGTTAAAAATACATTATTAATGCACATATAATAAATGACCATATAATAAATGAAACTTCAATCAAAATATTTTTAGCATTGACAATTTCTTCTTCCAGCATTAAGACAATGCTTTAAACTTGGTTTTGTCTTTCATCTTTGCTGCCCCTACTTGACACATCATAAAGGTTGGTGTGAAGACTGGAAGACTTTTTGGAAATACAGATTTCAGAGGAGCTCTAATAAATCATGATTTCTACCATTTTTGTAACTGGTAGAAATAGTGATGCATCAAAAAGAGTTTTGTGGGAAGGAAATTGTCCCCTGTTCAAAGCTGGCACCAAATTTTCAAAAAGGATATCAGAATCTTGCCTAAGATTCATAGCTGCAGAAAACAAAATCTAAAAATATAACAACTAAGATTTGTATAAATTAAACTACGTAAGTTCCCATGCTTTAGACACTTAGCGTCTTTTAGTCTTTTAAAGACTTGTAGGTGTTTTTTATTTTTTAAAATCTTTAACGTCCTTTGAACTTTAAACGCTTATAGACTTTAGTGGTTATCTTTGTCCATCTTTGTCCAAAATGTTTTTCTGTTAGAGATTTAGATATTCTAATATAATGCATAGAAAAATTGGAGTGAGATTGCTTTTGCAATCTGAGGTACTTCAATCCACAGCTTTGGTTGCTTAAGGCAGTGCCCCACTCCGCAGGCTGCAAGCTGAGTTGGAGAGGCTTCTCAGAAGTCATTCCACACTGTTCTAGCAAGAACAGGAAGTCTGCTGGGACAGACTAAGTGCAAAGGAAACCATGATATTCTTACTTAATGGTTCTAGAGCTGTTTCTGTGGTTTTTATGAAAAAGTCTTTGTTGTCCCATATCTATCTGACCAGTCATCTACTTATACGGAAATATGAGCACAATCACATCACTGTTGTAAAAGTAGTAGGAGAAAATGAATTTTCTAGATATCCTGTCCAGATTTATTAGAACCTCAGAGGATACTTGCTCTATTTTAATCCTCAGTTAGGCTTTGTTTCTGGTTCCAAACCACATTCAAATATGATGTAGGCAATAGAAACAGTGCCCGTGCTTTATAACTGGAGAAAGATGCATTTCTTTTAGTTAAGACATCCACAGAGTTAAACAATTGTGAGAATGTTGGGGGTTTTTTTTGGTTTCTTGCATCCTAGGTGACCACTACCTTTAAACTGTTAAATTGTGATCATTCTCTGGTCAGTGCCATAGCCTTAGTTCTAAAATTGCTTTTAAAAATAAGGACAAGGGGGCAGTGGCATAATCAGAAACAAAAGTGGTACTGTCTTGATCTCTTAAAACTCTTTCAAAGATGACTGGAATATTTTCATTCAAAGTCCTCAATTCTTGCCTTTAGTAACTAAACCATTGTAGTTTTCCTCTCAATAGATATTTCTGATTATGAAAATTATGGCTGTGATCTTTGTCAGATGCCAGTTAGGCAGGGTTTCCTAACTCATTGCCATGTCCTTATGCCTTTCCCAAGAAAACAGTAGTTCCATTATAGGCAGAACTAGAAATCTGTTCTTTGTGGTTCTGGTTTGCTTGATCTGAAACCTTGGAATTAAATGACTCTTCTGACTTCAAATTCCAGTTTTCTAGCTTAACCCACCACAGCAATGTTTTCACTCTCTCTTCTGAAAAATATTATCATTGACCTAAGTTAAGCTCTTCTTCTTATGTTTCAAGAGACTCTGAAGGTCCTAAAGATAATGAGAAATTTGACAAATGGGATGAAACCTAAACTTTGAGAAATTTAGAATTCAAGTGTGTGTTGGGGGGTGGGGGGGGGGATCAGCATTAGGATTTGGAAAATGTGTAGCTGAACCACTAAGTGAAAGATTTGACTGTGTCCAAACAAGCAGCTGTTTTAATTGAGCTGCAAAATGCATTGTTTTGGTTTTAGAAGAAAATTAGCTAATTCTTATGATAAGTCATCTGGTGCAGACAAATACATTTACCATCCCCAAATGAGCCTTCAAATCAAATGGAAGTCATTGCTTGTTATAAATATTATCTTTTTCATATTGATTTTTACTTCGTAAACAAGACAGTTGAAAGCATCCATGAAGGGTGTAAACCACAGAAACAAAATTGGCAGGCTCTGTAAAGATGCAGTTCCCCACTTCTGGGATGCATTTCATGGAAACAGCAGCTTTGGAAGTACTGCCAAGGTAGGCTTTCAAGTAGGTATGTATATATGTACAGAAAAAAAAAATAGAGTGTAATGAAAAACATAGAAAAAATGGAAAGGAGAAATGAATGAAAACCACAGAATTATGTTTTAAATATGGTATTTTAAAATTTCTGTAGAATATTATTAGATTCTGTCACCTCTTTAGTTGTGTCAGAAGGATAAGTTTCTGTGGACGAACAAACATTAAGTATCCTAAATTAATGTCTACATGTATATCCTTGCCCCCTGATACTCTGTAGTACCTGTAGAGTAGCTCTGCCTCTTTCACTGTGAGATTTCATGGCTTGAATTGTTTCACATTTACTGTGGAATGCACAGGATAGGAGAAGAGTGACTGAGGTGCGGAGCAGTGGTTGCCACTCTGTCTTGTCAGCTGGCATAAACTTGCACTCAGTCCACTTATTAACTTTTTCTAATGATCATACTCTTATTTAAAAAGCCCTACTAGGGGCAGAGTAAGACTGAGGATAGCTGAACAAAGCTCACTGTGCACAAGTAGCACCCAGGAAAGCTGATACCTAAAATGTTTAATCAGTTTCTCACTGTTGTTGTTGTTGTTATATTAACAATTTGAATATTCAACCAGAATTTAAAGCAGCTACTCCTGCTGTCATTTACCCTGAGGTAGGGCTGACTCTGAAAAGCTATAAAATAGATTACATTTGTTCACAGGTCTGTATAAAACTGATGTGTGAATTTAATTAGGCCCAAAGTATCACTAGAGGGAGGAATCTAAGTGGAAATATACATCTCTTGTTGCTAACATGCAAGAAAATTAATCTCCCTAAGTGTCTTTTTACTCTAAATTTGGGAAACAAATTATAGTCAGTAAGATCAGTGATAAAACGTAGTTGTATTCTCGGTGTTTCAAGATACCACAAAAATGTATTTCAGGGATATTTTTGATAATAATCATACAGATGCAGTTTTTCCATTGAAATCCATGAAGCTGTGGGTACTCAGCATCACAGAAGGAACTGCACTGCCACCTCACAGCAGAGGGTGCTTAATTGCCTTTCATCTTACTTAAGTTTTAAATAGAAGGTACAAATTACTTTGTTTCTCATCAGTCAGCAAGCTGTTTATTGCAGCAAATGATTCATGCCCCTGTATTTCTGCCATACTAGTTCAGAGGTCTACAGGTGTGATACCAACAATCAGAGATCTTATTACAGCCTGAAGGTGTAAAATTATTTTTCTTTCTTTGCATTCCTGCATAGATTTCATTTGCATTTGCTCCAGTATGCTTTCATATCCATCACCAGAAGTTCTCAGTAGTGATTACCAGCTTTTGTTGTTTTATGTTGCTTTTCTGCTGTTTGGTAGAGTCTATTTTTAATATTGCTTCTGACTACTGCATGTGCAGGCTTGTCTCAGCAATTCAATCCTGAGTGTCAGGCATTCAATTAAACAGGGTATTTTATTCCAGGAGACTGCAATGTGTCTAGCCCAGTAACTATCTGAGTAAGTAAGAAGGAAGGCAGGCAAATATTTCCCTTGAATATGGCATAACATCTGCAGCCAAATGTGAAAAGATCACAGGATTAGCTTTTCTTTAACATTATTATTTCCGTTCAATAGGGTGTAAAATTTTGAGGGGTGAAGTTTAATACTGGGTGTTGCTGCAATAAAATTGTGTTTGTATGTGTGACATAGCAGCAATATATTTTTATATCAGTTTGGGATAATGACACTTGAGTAAATGCATTTTTGGGGATTCTTTGTGAGTTCTTGTAAAGACCATTTAAGGCATGCCTTTTCAGGTGTATACATACTGATCTATAGGTAATATTTTGAAACTTTTACATTTCAAGCATTTGGTTTTCCCCATACTTTTGAAGCTGTTGACTTGGACACTGAAATTTGAATGTAAAAGAATTATTCAAGTGTGATTAAAAAGAGTTTAAAAGACCATACTTTATACTACAAGTGTGTTATTAACAAAATATGCCCACATGAGTAGTTATTACTTAAACTGTAAATCTCTAAGAAGCACCCAGTGAATTAGTAGCTAGGGACCTGTTTCCTAAAACAACTTTATACATTTAAGATCCTAGCTATGTTTTCTTTTTAACTTCACCTAAACCATAGTCCTGAGGGTCATCATCAGCATTAGTTATTGTCTTGCCAGCATTACCAACGCACTGAAGTAAAAAATAAAGGAATGTATTTAAAATAGCTAAAAAAAAAGAAAGGTTCTGTCAGCTTGAGTCATATTGGCTGAAATTGATTATTGAGTATTCCCAGGAGTAATCAATTGTTGGAGCAGAGGAGACAGAGACATAACACATATGAGAGTGTGTTAAGTAGCTGAGGACTCAAGTTTTTGCCCCTTCTCTTATCCTAGCTAAAGATGGGGGATTGCATGTGCCCATGCCATAAAATACATTTGATTTACTAGACTCCTAAAAAAAAATGTTAAGTCACTGGTGAAAACAAGATTTGGGTATTTTTACCACAAGAAATAGTCTTGTTAAAAGGGTTTATCATCCAAGAGGAGCATATATTATTACATACATTCAAATTAAATTTTAAATGTATCATATCAAATGGTCTGGGTAATAGTATCACTGATAGTTTATAGGTGATTAGAATATTGACAGCTGTGACTGTACATTTAGATAACATGCAGAGTGATAACTACACTCACAATCTGAGTCTGCATTTCACTTAATTGACATTCAGTTGGAATATTTTCCCCTGGAATTTATTTGCAGGTCAAATGGCAGGAACTGATAATGTAAAGTTCCTAGGTCCAAAAAATTTAAACAGAATGAGACAGGCTTCATGTCTACCTACTGTACTTGAAAGCTCAACAGTCAGTTGAACATTTCTTATATGAACAACCTAAATGGAATAATTTCTGAGTGAAATTTAATTAAATAGTGCAGCCCTTCTTACACCCAGCTTCCAAAGACAGAAATACAGTAAGTCAACTATGATGGTAACTTCCCAACATGTACTTTAGTTTTCAACCTTTATAGAAAGAAGTCAAAAAGAATGACTTTTTTTTCTCAGCAACAGACTGCTGCCTTCTCTTTTCTCTCTAGTAAGGAAAATGCATTGTCAAGAGCTGAACTAACTCCTGCTGGTGTATTAATTAATACCACCACCTGGATCTATCAACAGCAAGACAGCCAGATTCACACTAGGGGATAAAAAACAATCTGCACCTTGTCAGCCCTGTCACACTGGGAGCAGTCACAGGTCTGCAGCCTCTGGTAATTACTCACCCGGGTCTTCACACTGCCTGTATTTCCATTTTGATTGTTGACATTGCACAGTACGGCCTCATCTGCCTAAAAAGGTGGGAAAAGTGAACAAAGTATGTCAGGCCTGGTAATTACACCACTGTCACCTCCCCCAGCTATTGGACTCCATCAGTAAAATGATAGTCGTCTGTCTCCTGTTAACTGTTTCATTAAAAGGGAATGATTATGTTAAGTTGAGTGAATGAGTTGACACTGAGAATCAACACCTTCTGAGCAGCTGTGAAAACATTTAGAATGGATTTATGTACCAAGAGCCTAAGTGAAATGAGAAAGAACAACCATAGGTCGAACAAATTAATAAAAATGGGAAAAATATTAATTTAAATTAATTTTGTGTAGTTGGAAGAATAGACTTAAATTCTTGAAAAGAAAATAAAACTGCATTTTTGAGGGTCTGCATATATTTAAAAGAAAGCACTCATAAAGTTGTGAACTAAACTCCACTGGGAAGGATTCTCTGTGTTGTGTCAGCAAATTTACAATTTCAATATATTGCACACTTGTTTTTTTAAGTGTTTGTGGTATTTATCTGTTGATATCAAACAGATAATTTCTTTCAGGACTGGAGAAGGCAACATCAGTGGGTTCTGCACAAAACCCAAAAATAGGCTAAGAATACCTCAATAATTCTGACCCATATTTCAACACTGACAACACAGCTCAGTGCAGGCTCTTGCTCAGGATTCTAAAGGATGAATCCACAATATTGATTAAATCTCTCTCTAAATTTAAGTTTGTTAATATAGAAAATTGTTGGGGCGCATTGGACCACTAGAGGCTTGCCCCCAGCTCCTAACGTCCTGCCCATCAAATGGGAGGACGAATCGGAGAGTGAAGGAACATCAGAGGGTGAGACCCAGGTCTGAAGCCACTACCTTCTCCTCTAGAAGGTTCTGTTAAGTTCTGTTCTTCATTGGATATTCTGTGTTAACCCCTCCTCTGTTGGTCTCCCATTGGTTGTGTGTGTTTCGGATCCTCCCTTTGCCTGTTTGCTTATTGGACAATTGTCCGATTCCGCCTCCCCTTAAAAGACTGTGTAACCCTGGTCCCTCCGGCCATTTCCTCACCCAACCCTTCTGAGCAATAAACTCAGGAAGTCTTGGAAGTGGCTCTCTCCTTCTTCTCTTCTGCCTCCGGGAATCCTGGGAGACCTGAACACCAGGGTCACCTCGTCTCAGGGCGTGCCCCGCCTCTGCTGAGCCGGTGCAGCCCGACCACGCGGCCGCCGAGACACTGCACGTACACTGCGTGTCTGCGGGAAGGACACTGCTGCCTCGCTCGGGATTGCTGTCCAGCTAGGCTGACCCCTTTCCAGGGCAGTGTCAGAAAATATAATATAAAAACTTATTTACAGTATAATTGACAAGCTGATAGGGGATAATGTGCCAGTGATATGATTAAGGAACTTCAGGCATTTCAATCTTTGTCTCCTGAATCCTTTTCCATCACATAATACAGAAGGAACATGTTAACAGTGTTGATACATGGAATGATAAGGCACATATGGACAGAGAGAAGTTAAAAGGGGTTCTTCTTTTAAGGCTATGGACATCATCATCATAATCACTTGTGCATGTTGGAGGAGATAGGGAAGGAGGTTTTGGGAGTCAGAAATCTGGGATAAGACTGTTAAGCCTGGTGCTATTTATTTTCCATTTCTTAACAGAACCAATTTCCAGGTTCAGATCAGCTATCACTAGTTTAGCTATATGTGGAAAATGCAACCTTGCATGCATCATAAAGATAGTGATCTTTAAATGCTACTTAACAATGGTGTTTGTGCCTCAAATTGATTACCTACTATTGCAAGAAGAGAATTCCAAATCTGTTGTCGTCTTGAAGTCCTAAGTATCTCCTGCTCATAACAGTAGCCAGTAGGATTTGTGTATTTGTTGGATTTTATCAGATGAAAGGTAATATAGATATTAATTGCCAGTTCAGAGTAAAAAGATTCTCTATACTTCTACTAAAAAGGACAACCACCTCACCCACCAGACAGTTACTGTGAGCTCCAGAACAGATCCCTGTAATGTCCATTTCTCATATGTGGCTTTATTATTTTTGTTATTGCCAATGTCAGTATGAATTATGGATATTTAAAATTTCCATGTGAACTGTCCCTTTTAATGGCCAAAATTCAAGTTTGTTGAATCACAACATTTCAAATAGATTCAAGGATAACATATAGCTTTGATGAAGGGATAGCACTTTCTGGGGATTTGTTTTCCTGAATCACTGTTGGAGCAACACTGAGATTCCCATTTTGGGCCATCATTCTCATAGGAAAAGTCAGCTGAATAATGTCTGTACATGGAGATGCACAGGGAACAGCTAGACAGAAACACTTTCAGGGTTTACTCCAAAATATTCCAAGGAGCAAAGAAATCCTGCCTCTGACACAGCATCTGCAGCAACCTGGTATGGATGGGTTCATTCTGCCAATAAAATAGATTTTTTTACTTTACAGCATTTGTCTATTCTACAAAGCATCTTGTAGGTGCTTTAGTCAAGGCAAGGACAAAGGTTTCAAACAAAATAAAATTTGCAGTCAAACAGAATCATTATATCCATACAAAGATTCCCCAAATAATCTCGTTGGTATATTCTATGGAGTAGAGAATGCCAATACTTTATATTTTTTTTCTGTAAGAATTTGCGTATTTGAAGTACAAATTTGAGAGTTTTGATCCTTCTTTGAGAAACCTGTCAGCTTAAAGATCGACAATAAAGGGGTTCACACTGTGACTTCTTTAAAATGTAAGAGGCATCTGTTGGGAAAACAGTACAGGTTAAAGGGTTTTAACTTCAGAATTTTCATTTAATCTGTTGAAGATTTTCTAGACTTCAGTATCTCCTGCCAACTCTGTGCCAGGATCCATGGCCATTATAAGTGTATGGAGTTGGATGGATTGAAGAGAGGGCCAAATGTGTAGCTCTCCACTACTTTGGAGGTGGAACACTTCTCTGGAGTTGGAAATGAGGCATGTGTTGTTCCTTATACCATACTTTTCAAGGTGGTTTGTTGCTCAGGAGGGCCAGGATGGTTTGGTGTTGCTTTTAAGGACTGTAAATTTTGTGCTTTAAAATATCATTTGTTATTAAATCTCTGCTGTTAATTGAGAGGATGATGACCAAACCAAGAAATCAGGACCTCTCCTATTGGTTTATTCCTAGTATTTATTCCTAGTATGCCTATGTTTTTCTTGCACCTGCTGCCAAAGAAACAAGCTGTGTATTACTTTATGTTTACATAGTGCCACACCAGGGAATTCAGAAAAATGCCATAAGTAATAGTTAAACAAAACCTTTCAGCCAAAAATGGTTAATGTGAAATAAATAGAAAATTGTAAACCAGATGCAGCGAAGTGCCAGGGACAGTAAAATTACTGCATCACAATACTGGCAAGCAATTTTAAGTACAAGGATGTGACTTTTTATTTTGTTTTGGCTTGAAACCTATTGAGGTTAATGAGTGGAGTCTTGTCTCATCTTCTCTCATCTTGTAGTTGCTGTGGCAGGTCACAAACCCTCTATATAGACTCATATAAGAGTAATAAAAAAAGCTCTCAGCTTGAACCAAATGAGTCCATATTTCTACTCTAACAGAGTATGGGAACTGGGATTTTTTAACCCAATGGGTAATATATCAATATGCTCAGGGAAAAAAAAAAAAGGAGGAAAATGTCCTTTGCATCAAATATAATTCATTACTAGGCATAACTCAGTCCACAAATAGATTCATCCTTGTTTTCTTGTATTCCTCCTCTTCTTTCCTCCCATCAGAGTTCAGAAATCCAGGAGTGCAACATTGTCCTCCTGTCCTTAACAGTGGTGGTTATGGACAAAAACAAATGAACATGGAAAGGGACTAATCTACTCGAGAGAACTGTCATGAAACTGTTTCTAAGGAGGGATCATTTGCATTTGAAACACAACATTGTTGACATAAGCCATTCTCTTGGTATATTGTTTTGAGTTACAAACTTACTCTGCAGGGTTTTTGTTCTAAGTTTGTTTTGTCATGATAAAACTTTCATTGATCTCCTGCATATTTCCCCTGACTTTTTTACTTTTAATCTATTATTAAAGTGCTTATTTGAATTGAAGGCTAAAGACAGAAACTGTTTTACTGTATTAAAAGTTTTTGAATATACAGGCAGGTATCTTTCCAGTAGAACTACCTAGCTGAGGAATATACACCTAGAAACACAGAGAAATTAGATATAGAGAGAAGTCTAGAAATTAAGTTTTGCTAATTCATGCATTCTTCTAACACAAGTTATCCAAGTAAAACAATTGTAGCTCAAATAAGGGATCCAAATTTTAAACTTGTACTTTATACTTCGACTCTTCTGATGCTGTTAATACTTTATCTTCTGGATTTCTTCCTCAATATGTAAAATATTTCTGACATTAAAGGCAAGAACCCCTTAAGTCCAACATATGTTTAAATCAAGCAACAATTAACATATGCTGACTTGTAGGCTGAAGATTCCCAAATTACACATACTTTGTTAGCTATTTTAGACTTTACATGTTCATACACTTAACAAAACCCCATTAAAATGACTTCTAACAACTTTGAGTGGTTTTAAGTGTATATCAAGTTCCCCCAAGTAATAAACACAAACATTGTATATAATAAAAAGACCAGATTTTGGTCCTGATAAGTTCTGATGTTTTTGTCCCTCTCATTCACACATTTTTCTTAAAGAAGTCAGAAGAAATTCAGTCCCTGTTTTTTGTAATTTTGATGTCTGTGATTTTGTCTATAATGGTTTTGTGCATTTTTTTCCAATGTATGTGCACTGTATGTTTTTATGAGTAACAGAAGATTAGCATTTTATTTATCTCTGAACAGGGGACAGCTACAAGGAAATTTGCGAGCTTAGTTTTGCAAATTTTAGACTAAAACTATATTCCTTCTTCAAAATGTATTGTTCAGGCTCCAGTGATTTTTTTGTTTGTTTTCAGAAAGCTGCATTAGATAAGACTAAGAAAAGAGGTGGGCTTAAAACCATTCTTGAATATTTTGGTTACCAGAAAAGGGTCACAAAATTCTGAGAGGAATTTTTGTTCTCCATGCCGCCACCCTCTCCCCTGCCCCCAGGATACGGTAAAAAACCTTCTTTATATTTGAGAGACTTTACTGAAAATTGTTAAGATGAAATATGACAACCTTGGAAGAAATTACTTTTTTAGAAAATTGGAAGGGAATGGAAATAGACATTTTAAAAGAACAAGCTTCGACAAGAAGTAGTTATGATGTAGTTCTGGCAGACAAAGCAAGATGTCTTCAGCTCAGATTTCTCAAGATCTGAGGGAGTAAATCTATGTATGGCTCAAAATATTCTAAAAATGTTGGACCCTGTTCTGCAGTTTCCAGGCATGGAAATGCTGCAGTTTGGTTCTATGGACTTCTCAATTATGGAGAAAGTAGAATGCATTAAGCCTTTGGGTATAAAATTAGAGAGAGAGATTCTCTTATCAGCTGAGTCACGTGCCTCACTGTAGCTGGATAAATGTGTTTTGTATGGCCTTCCATAACCTTGTACACTTTCTTCTTCACTAGCAGATTTCAGAGTTGGAAACATGTAGAAGTAGAATGAGCACGTAGCAAGGTGCTAACAAATGAAAAAAAATACTTCTTTTGGCATATTTTTTCTAATTTAATTGTATGTTTCACTACAATTATATGGAAATCAGCCACAAAAATGACTTGCATATGAATACAGAAAACTGACGTCTATTTTTAGAGATCCTAATTTTTAAGCAAATCGGACAATATATAACAAAAGCTGCATGTATGCAAGTGCATTTCTACACAGTGCCAAAATAGGTATTTCTTTGAACAATATTAATTTCCACATCTTTCCAATTCCTAGTTTCTTTCTTCACTTGGGGTCTTCAGTCCAGCTGTATAAAGTCCATTTGTGAATTGTGTACTAAAAAGGAGGCTCCCTTGAGTGACAAGAGTTCTTTTAATCCTTGTGCTTGTGAAGGATTCAAAGTGAAGTGAGAGAATTACTTCATAGTGTCGCCATTCCAGTGATTTAAAATAAAAAATAAATTAAAAAGCAATTTTTGATTTACAAGAACAATGTTCTTTCACTTTTAATAACAGGGATTTCCATGATCTGTTTTGCTCTATTTAAAAAGACAAAACCAGAAAACCTTCCAAATTAATCAAAACTAAGCCAGACAATTGACTGAAACTGTCTTAGAAAAAGCAGTTGCTTTGCTGCATGCTATAGATGTGTATTCTGTTTTTATTCCCCTCCAGACTTCTTAAAATCACATTGTTATCTTAGTCTTTGAAATGTAAAAATGCTGGCACATCAAAGAAATATTGTGATGGTCAAAGAAATTTAGAAGGAGAGTGTATATAATGAATACTTAACACGGGAGCTTTACTTCATTTTTTTTTTTTTTTGGTGAAGATACCCATTGTAGCAACTTAGAGCTGGAAAATGAGGCATGAAATTGTTTGTAGAAGGTTCAGTAAATTGAATCTTAAGCATTTGTATGTTTGCTGCAAAACTAAGCTTGCAATTTTAGTCATAACATGGGTATCTTTGCATTTGTTTTGTAGCTTGTTAAACAAAAAGCAGATAAGAAAAACAGCAGCAGAGAAAAAACCATTTTGAGGATTATGAGGAGCATACAAAACCCAACAACACAACAGGAGACAGGGATGAGGACACCCTCCGTGAATAAAGTGGTGTTTTAGTCAGGCTGAGGATAGGAAAAGTGCATTGAATTAACCTTCTCTAAACTTCTGCAGTAGGATTCAACCCCTCCCTATGATCTAGAGGCAGACAGACTGTCCTTAAACTCCATTCTGCTACCATGTTTATCCAGCTTGCAGTATTTAGGGTTGCCTGTTTGCTGCTTGCTTTGCCACCTTCACTGTTCTTCTTTCCAACAGCAGTTGCCCTTTAGGAATGTTCTGCTTGCAGAAGTCTGAAATCTCTTTTTATTCATTCTGTTGCCTTCAGTCAAAATTGCCCCTTTACTAAAACTTTTCCTTAGGTCAGTAGGAAATTCCATCATGTGGTGGGTGATCCCATTCTCCTGGGGCTCTATGTACGTGCCCTGGAGCCTCCTGAAAATGTCAGTGTGGGGAATGGCGTGTTTTAATGGCAGGGAGGCACCGTGGGGTGGCCTGATAAAACTATTTTTGCCACCTCTGTTTTTCTGTCTAACCCAGTATATATTAACTTTTTTTCTTTTGGAGTGTAGGTTTGTAGAGGAATACTAGTTGAACTATTAAGACTTAAAAATTAGTGTGAATCATTAAAACTAGAGCACTTTACACATAGAGAATCTCCATCTCCAAGATATTTTTAATGAGTCTGTATGTTCCTAATCTGGGGGTTAAAAAAAGGATAAAGACAATGCTTTATTTGAAACAGAATATAGGATATGAAGCATGTCTCTTCTTTAGGTTACATTTGCTTTCTAAATATTTGTGCACATATTAGACTTAATTTTATGTATTTCCTGTTTATTTTACTGTAGAGAAGGTAAGTTGGCTTCATTGAAATTTTAAGTATTTGTTTCCAGTAGTAGAAACCTAGCTGCTGCATACATGGACCAGCTCAGTGTGTGCTGTTTCATCCCATCAGGCCCAGTGCAACTTGGTCCTCCACTTACTCCAAGACATCTTAAAGCAGTGTCCTTCTGGGATATCATACCTGAGGAAAATGTTTGGGAATATTGAGAAACATGTGAATTTGCAGCCCATTTAATCAACATATTTTCATGAAGTTGTGATTCAAAATCAAATGTCAAGTAGGGTGAAAAATTCTACTCATTCATTGGGATGGGCAGGAATGCCCAGGATATCAAAAGAAACCTGACACCTTCCCTACACATACATTTTATTCAGAATAGTTTTATCAAAATGGAAGATTCCCAGTAATAGGCAGAGTTCCTGAAAAATAAACTATTATCATTGTACTTGTTTGTTCTTTTGTAGAAAAGGCATGTATTTGTTAAAAAAAAAAAAAAAAAGGAAATTCTGCTGCTGTTCATGAATTCCTTCAGTTGTCCTCCTCAGGTACATTCTTCTGCCTGAATGAGGACAAGAAAAGATTTCATGTGTCATTGTTTGTTCAATGGTCATAACTCAGACATCAGCTTTATATGAAGTTTAATAGTGTTATGAACCAGATATAAAATAAGTGTGTGTAGTTATATACATATAATTCTCTATTATCATCTCTCTGCAGATGCATTTCTCAGGATATTAAGTACATACTTTAAAGACTCAGTGGTAATTTCAGTCTTCAGTACAATACTTGAGAGGGCAGTTAAAGAAAATCTATTATCCCTTTCTCCCTTAGGAAAGATAAGAAGTGCGGAAAGTTAGTTCCTATTGCCAAATTACGCTTTATCCTGGAGGAGCAGTTACTTCCTTTCTTACGTCATATATTCTGGCTTTCTTCATTCACTGAGAAGATCTGGGTTTACACGGGATGAAAGAACAGGGAAGGCAATGTCCAATCAGTTCCTCACTCGTTTTCATGCACATCCATATATTATAATGCTGATTAATTTCATCCTTAGTTTCATTCAATTCAGCATCTGAGATGGGTCTGGGCTTCATTTGCTTTGATCCTAAGGGGCAAAATGCCAAAGATACATGTCTGGCCTCTATGGGGATGTATAATATTTGTTTCTTTAGGCTGTTGGATGAAAGTTGATACCAATTCCAGAAGCTTCAGAGTTTGAGGACAGAATTAACATATTCTACATGAACAATCAGAAAATGTAAAGTTGTTTTTTTCATTTTTTTCACTGGTAGGATTGTGACTAAAGCATCATGTTCTATAACTGTTAGTTCTTTACAACTTAGTAGTTTAAACCTGTGCAACAGAATTAATGGAAGGATTACTCCACCTAATTTTTTCTTCCACTGTGCAGTGATGACAGTTACACCTAATCATAGGAAACCTTATCCAAGATATTCATTCCTGTCCACTCACATTTACATAATATATAATATGGTGTAATACTTTATATTTATTTATTTATTTATATTCTAGGTATGATTTTATATTCTGTAATACTTTTATAGATTTATGGCTGCCCTTGTCCTTAATGTGGGGCCTAAGAATGTGGTTGCATTTGATACATGAGGCTAAAAAACTTCAGTGTAAACAAAAGTTTAAATTAAAAAAGAAGGGAGAGGGAATGTAGGTAAATCAAGCCTGTGGTAGATTTTACACTCCACAAAGCACATAGGGTAAGACAAATGATCACAAATGGCACCAGAAGCTCAGGACTGAGCAAATTAATCTACACTGGTCCCATCTGGAGTCAGCAGTGTGCTCTTGTGTCAAATTCTATCCTGGCATACATTAGGATACATTACATCTTGCCAGCCAGTCAACAGAGGTGATTCTTCCCCTCTTCTCACACAGGTGAGGCTGCACCTGGAATAATGTCTTGTTCTGGGCTTCCCAGTACAAAAGAGAGTTGGAGCTGCTTCCCAATGGGCAAAGCCAAATGAAATAATGGACTGGAACATCTCTCACCCAAGGAAAAACTAACAGAGCTAGGATCATGCAGCCTAGAGAAGGGAAGGCTTTTGTTCTTATATATATTTTGAGAAGCTTTATATACTTACCAATGTATATAAATACCTGAAGATATAAAGAAGGCATAGCCAGGCTCTTTCCAGTGGTGCCCAGTGACAGGCCAAGAGGTATTGGGCATAAACTAAAACATGGGAGATTTCATTTGAACCCTTTTTTCTGCTGTGAGGCTCACTGAACACTGATCTAGGTTTCCCAGAATCTTGATGGAGTCTCCTCCATCCTTGCTGATGTTAAAAAAAAGTCTGGATAAAGTCCTGGGCAGCTGACTCTAGGTGGGCCTGCCCGAGCAAGGCAGATGGACAAAATGACCTCCAGAGGTCCCTTCCAACCTCAGCCATTGTGTGAGTCTGAAAAGTCTGTAAAGACTGAAGAAAAATTGCAACTTCAAGGGCAAAATCAATTTTTGTTCTCAGAGGAAAATATTGGCTACAGCTATTCTGATTTCAGAGACTCCAGTATATGCAATATTTACTATTCTTCTAAGTACATATTTCTTAATCAATGATTTAGTTTGAGCTCCTAGTTTGGTCAGCAGTATTTTGGAATGAATCTAAGATCAATAAGTCTGGGGTGCTGAAGGAAAGAAAATTCATGACAACCAATTTTATGTACTTCTTTAATAAATTTAAACAGAAGAGGTTAATTCTAATAATGAAGGAATAACAGAATTTTCTCTTTTAAGATTTACTCTCTTTGTAAATGTACCACTGCTTTATTTCTTGTACTCATGGGAAAGAAAAAACTTCAAAGTACTTTGCTATTTGATTCTGAGAAATATACAGTCTCTGAGCCTGTCTGCCTCCATAAGCAGAGGAGATCCCTCCTTTGCTGGTGAGTACTAGGCTTGGCTGGTTTTGCTGCCCAATCATTTTGCCTCTGTGGTCTGTTTCTCTTTTCAGTATTAACATTCCAGCTGCACTTAAACCTCAGTGGTGGCTAAGTTTCTGCTGTGCTAAGTGCTTTGTGGACACATGCCTCAAACAACTCAGAAAATAAGGAAAAACAGTAGTTCAGGAAGTCAGTGGTAGGGATAGGAGTGGAGTGCAGGCCTATATTTTGGACTAATACTGTGTGTATGGGAGGGTGCTGGATGCCTCTGTGTCCATCTTCACATCCCACCTCCCATATGCTCAGACTATCTAGTCCAACTCTGTAAAACAGGAAAAAAACACAGCAAAAAGTTTATTCATGTCATCCTTTCAAAAATCCAGGAAATTTAGTGCTGCTAGGAGTTACATAATTTGTGCTTTTTGAAGTAACTCTGGAGGGGCAGCCATAGGAAGCCACATACCATGTTTTGTGCATACCTGTCAGGAAAATAAATCCTGGAGAATCCAGGGAGGAAGACTGTGAACTCTTCCACTAGAAAGAATAGAACTCAAATTTTGTTTCCTGCCTGTAGCATGTGCTCATGCAGAGAAAAAGATTTTACATGATTATTCTGTAAACCTTCAGAAAAATCCCACAGAAGAAATATAGTGGGATTAATATTAATTATATAATTTTAACTGAAAGAAGTATCAACTAATTTCATAAATACCTGTACAGCATATCTGGTGTAAATTAATGATATTTTTATTTTTGAATTTAAAATCTTTTCTCCTCCTAGCAGATACCTTTGTTTTACACAATAAGAAAGAAGCCTTAGGAAAAAAAGTTCAGTAATATAGAATCTAGAGGTCCAGGAAGAAACTTTTTGTCTTAGATTTCATGGTACAGGTCAGATTGATATAGAACTTGTTTTAAAGTAATTTGGGGGCTCTGCCAGGCTATTTTAGAGTCAGTTTGTGAAGATTTATGTTCACTGTAGAGCCCCTGTCCCAAGTAAATGACACAGACTTAGTGAAATCTCTCCTGTGAGTAACTGCTCAGCAACGTGAAGAGATTGTTCCAGAATCCAGCCTATGTCTTGAGGAGACAGGGGGTGGTATCAGCACTTGGAGGTGGTCCATTCAGTTTTTGATTTTATAATAAACTCTTAAATATTTAATTAGCCATTTTCCTGTTTTTCAATATTTGGGTTTCAATTTCTTTAGAAGTATTACCTTTAAGTCTTATTGCATGCTTGAAATATGGAGAATATGGTGAAATATGAAGATTTTAATCCCAAATCCCAAAACTGATTGGGATATTTTGATGTCCTAACAGTGCTTAACTCCATTATAGATTACAGTACTTTTGCATCTCTGTACTGAGCTGTACATATTTCTCAGCTGTTATCTATCACTCTGAATAGAAATGGAGAAAATCTAAACCTCTTAGTGATCACACAGTGTAGGTATGAATGGATGAATTATTTAAAGAAACACCCTTTTATTTACTTACAAGTCTAATAAGGGAACATGGTGGGTTTTTTCTTCTTTGTTTTGAAGAGAGAGAGCAATTATTCTGTGCTAATCCATGAAATTTTTCTGTAATTAAAAAGCAACCATATGTCATATTCAGATACCTTTTGGCCTTATAGTATAGAAAGCATATTGATTTCTTATTGGTTTCTGGATACTTCCTATCTGTGTTTTAATTGAGCTTTTGTTGTTCCTTTTAACAACAACAAAAACCTCAGCTGGATTCTCAGCTACTTAGTAACAATGGCCCAATTTTCATCTACGCATCCTTTCATTTCCAAATTGCCTATGCAGGTGGTTGCTGTACAGCTCTTTTCCCTTTACATGACTACAAAGCCTGTAATTTGTTATCAGTCTGGTTTTAGCCCGGGACACTTCGCAGGGATTGCACTGGCAGAAGTCAGAAATGATTGATTCCTTGCTGACCACTTCTGCCATCCCACAGGAGCATTCTCAGTGCCTGAGTGGTAGGTCTGACTGCCCCTTTGAATCACTTGAAGTCTGTTCCTTGTAGCTTTCTTGGCATCAATGCTCAAATACTTTACTTTGTTAGTTCTGTAGCAAGTGGCTGTCCACATGAAATCACAGGAAATTGCCTCCAACCTGAAAAATCCCTTTTTTCCTCACTAGTTCTGTCTTGTGTGCTCCCTTTCTCCTGGCCTCTCTGTGTTCTTCCTTCCCTTCTAGTGTCTTTCATATGTGTGGCTAAAAACTGATCATCCAAAGAGCTCACATTCCAAAACACTATATCCAATTGGGTTTTTTTCCCCATGATTATCCTGTTTTTGAGAGGAAAATGACAGGAAAAATGGGATGTTTCTGGTTAGGAAATCCTATTCTAATTTCAAGATAAGTGAGAAAAAATTATGTTGGCCCCCTCTATCAATGCATGCACAGGTACATTTCTACTTTAGTCATTACATCTATTAGCAATGAAACACAAAGGCCCCCAGATTTTTCTAGCAATACACCCCAATCCTGACCAGAATTAGCGGATTTTGATCTCACTGAATTATCTTGTGAACACACACAATAGGCCTTTGCTCTTTGAGACAGAAACACTGTACTGTTTCCAGGAGATGGAGAAGAGACACTCACTTCATATAGTACTTAACATTTACTAATGGGCTAGACAATGGCCCAATTTTCAAACTAATTTTGAAATTTTCAAACTAATCCTGTGTCTGGGTTGCTCTCTCTCAGCATGTGTTCACAGGAATGCTTTGTGTTTAGGCATTTTTGTGTGAAGACAAAATGGTTCATATAATGTTATTTGCTTGCCTCACGCTTGAGAATTAATTTTCCTTTGGCTTAAATCCTTTTGATAATAAACAGTGATTTCAGGTGTGGTGTGAGCTGCCTTTCCTGTAATACTATTAAGATGAAGCAATCAGAAAGCATCTATGTACACTAGAAAGGGAAGTAAATAAATAAGGGAAGAAAACTCTGCACTACATGAACATGACTAAAATTCATTCTGTTTTCCTAAATCCATCATTGACATTGTGACAGGAATTTTACGTAAGTTAACACCTTCTCATGGCAAAGCTGAACTCCTTTCTGGTGTTTTCAGTTTTCCTTTTTTTTTTTTTTAATGGGATTTCAGTTATGAAATTGTTTGTGTTTACATTAAGAGCCAAGTGGAAATGTGCAAACTGGTCTGTNTTAACGCCTTCTCATGGCAAAGCTGAACTCCTTTCTGGTGTTTTCAGTTTTCCTTTTTTTTTTTTTTTAATGGGATTTCAGTTATGAAATTGTTTGTGTTTACATTAAGAGCCAAGTGGAAATGTGCAAACTGGTCTGTTTTTCTGAATAGTATCGAAGTGTCATAACTGAATTCCTAAAGAGCACAATCATTAGCTGTTTTGGAAAACCTTGATCTTACAGATTAGAGTTTGGGGGTTTGGCAAGGGGAGGGGAGTGCTGTTAGAGGGTTTTTTTTGGTAGGGAGGAGGCTCGGTGTTGTGCTTGAGCACATCAGCAGACAATGAAGAAAAACATCTTCCTGCAAACTTGTTCCATTTCTATTTGGCAAACTTCTTCCTCTCTCTTTCTTTTTTTTTAATTGAAAGCATTAAGTCCTGGACTTCTTTAATGCAAAGATTAATGAAGTTATTGTCTTATAGGATCCAGTAGATCTACAGTGACAACCTCTTTCCTAGCCATCTGTTGGCCTTCTCTTTCAGTAGTGATTAAAAGTCACCAAACAGATAGCATTAGAAAAGATTTTCAACATAAGGAGTTCAGGCATACTCCCTCCAGTAGAGGGCATTGATACTTGAGCATATAAACCTGAATTCTTCGGGAATAATGTTACTAACAGGAGATAGAGTATAAGCATGGCAACAAATCTCTTCTCCCACAGTACAAATCCAGAAATAAGTGTTGTCGTAGTTGCAACTATGTTTTCACTTATGTCTTGTTTATCTCCCTGAGAATAGGAGAAACAATTATTTTCTTCTTTCAGCTATCCACATACAAAAAGGAATTTACAGCAAATGCCAATGGTAAGCAAAAGAGAACGCTTTTGATGACAACTGCAATTCAGAGACTACGAGTATTAGAGAAAACACCGCTTGGTGTATATACGTGCTCAGTAAAAATTGTGACCTAGCAATGGAACAACCTGTGTGGAAGATGAGAGGTACAGGGCATGTGAAGAAATGGCTTTAGGGTCATTAAAATAGAAGTGATTCTTTATATAATTAAAACAGCCTGTGTAAATGATTCTAAGTGAGTAAAGTTGTAGGATCTGAGTGCAAAAAAAAGTGTACACCTGACAAACAGAAGCATATCATTAGGAGCTGGCTAGCTGATGACCTGGTGTGACAGAGATGACAGCATTGAAATCCTGGGTCTTCGTCTCACTGTCTAGCCAGTAAATGTTCCTACATTCCCCTAACAGTTCTTCCAAATGTTGAGTACTGTTTTCAGACCTTCTGTCATAAAGCTGAGGTGAGAGTCAGCGGGAAGAAATAACTTTAGGTATCCAATAGGTATTTTGGGAGATGCTGATAGTGGTAGATGATACCAATTCAGTCTCTTGCACCCAGGCAGTCTTTTTCCAAAGGTAAGAGGGAAAAGAAAATGTCCATGAGGATGATATTAATGATCAGCATACATTTTTTTGGTGTCCACAAGAGATCTGGGGATATTTTCCTGCAGGAATGTGTTTCGTTTTATAGCCCTGTTTCCTTATGCAAGTAAGTGACTGTGTGATCTAGCAACCTGAGTTGAATAGCCAGTCCTTTAGGTCTTTCACAGGCTATGAATACAGTAAGAGCACTCAACCCTTCTGAAGATATGCAAATGTAGGCATTTAAAAGATTTACATTCATCTTTCACAGGCCTCAGAAATATAAATATGAAATATCCAGAACCTTGTCACTTCAGTAATAATTAAGCTGATGGCCTATTATGTTCGATTGCAAATCAATATAGTATCTTTTGGTGCCACTTGAGTTCTTGAGGGTTGGCTTGGGGCCAGCACTAGTTATACAATTGAAGAGCTGCAGCTGCATCGAAAACTTCTCTGCCATTTCCATTCAGAAAGAATAGACTGGTAACAATGGTGGCCAGCCTCTTCATAGTAATTGTGTGCAAGTACACATTTTGAAATAGTGTTTTTGTTCAGCAGGTGTTGTTATTTTAGTTTAATTTGAATTTTGAAATATGGAGGAGAGAAGGGGCCTAATCTTAACAGCATCTAACCTACAGCTGTTCAGAACAGGACAGCAAACAGCATATGTTGCTTAGATGAAAATCATAATTGCTTATTCTTCCTGGCATATTAGCAGACCAGTGCTGAGCCTCTGAAATTATCTAGCATTTTCAGGCTTTTACTTTACAAAGTGATCCATAATACTCTGGAAGAACAATTCTAGAACATCTGACAGTAAGTTTTCCCACACACAGCTACTTGGTTTTACATCAGAAAACACAGACTGGGTAGAGACAGTTTGCCAAGGCAGTGTCAGAAGCACTGATCTCCAGAAATATTAATGCAGTGCAAAGTCTATGTTTCTATTTCAGCCCACTGCAAAAGCTGAAGAAACAGCTTGTAAAATGGTGATTTCTTGGGAACTTTTTGGAACAAACTGTCTGTTTTCTTCTTCTTTTTTCAGGTTTATATCTGTCCCTAGGGTCTGAGGAGGACAGAAAGGTCACAAAGTTTTTGAGTGTATGCATTAGTCAAAAATATTTACTGAGATTTATGTCTGGATTTCTTTTTTTCTATGGCCTATTGTTTGGAGATTTAAAATCTGAGATAGATAACTTGCATTTCTTGAAAATTTTCTCCATGTAAGTATTAGAAAGCAGGACATACCAGAAAAGGCAAAATAAGAAAGATGTAGAAAAGATGTGATTAGAGTCAAAGTTCAAAACTTTAAATTACTATTGTCTTAAGTCTGACTCAAGAATCCAACTAAAGCCTTTAGTTAAAAAGGTGTTGGTAATGATGCTTACCTTGAAAAGCAGTGAACATGAATTTTAAGCATTTCATATCATCTGACAAAACTTGTATAGTCTAACCTAAGGTGTATTATTTTTATGATCAGTTCTTATATGAGAATTTCCTCTGAATGAACATATTTGCAATTGGAACATTGTTATTTAGATGCCTTCAATCTGATCCTTTTTCTTGCCAGTGCCTGCTTATGCCTGAGTCTTCTTAATGGTCATTACAGAATGAATAACCTGTAACAAGTCAAGTTTGGCTCAAGCAAATTCATTAAACCTCAATGACCATTCTGTATATATATTTACATATCGCTGTTTACTCATTTCTACTTTGGGATGTGTAAAAACAATGAGAGCTTTTTTCACAACTGATATCCTGTCAGTTTCAAATATTTTCTAGCTGCAATTTCATTTAGATCAAGATCCTGAGGGAAGGGAGAGACAAAAAAAAAGGTATTATTGTGCTGCTCATCAGTCCCACTGAAGATGCTGGTTTTGTACTAACCTCAGAGGGAAAAGTAAAATAATGCACTTGCAATTCAACATGCAAATCAAAACAAAGAATAAGGTTTCTTCATAGAATATTTCCCTGGAAACCCAGAGGTTTATATTGTTGAAGATATTAAAGGAAAAAAAAGTATGATCCATGAGACAAGCACTGTCTGCTTTTGACAAAATCACTTCTTTAAAAAATGAGATGCTTTTTTTCTTAATGCTTTTCAAAGGAAGACAGAAAGTCAGAAAAGTACTGAGTAATGCAGAAGTTTTTTTGTTTTTTTTTTTTAAATATACATATTCTGGGAAGGCTGGCTAGGTGAGGTGCTCTGCTAGGTCTGCCACTCATTAATAAAGAAGTAGTTGAGAGGAGAGTCTGTTACCACCCACCCCTACAAAGGCCACAGTAATCCAGGTCCTTGTTAGTTGACCCTTGGGGGAGGTTAGAGGGAAAAGACACTGAATTATGGTGTTTGTAAATATATATGTGTAAGGTTTATTTCAGAACAATTTGGTTGCAATGGATAGCAGGTATGTAGCCACTTTGGTTGTTATTATCTATAGCAATATAGCAATATAAAAGCATAAAAGTAGCACTTACAAAAAGTATAACGAGAAAAAGAGAAGGGAAGAAAGGATGAGAAAAGATCTCACCACCCATGGACCTTGCAACAAGAGTTGGTTGTTGTGATTTTGAAGTAGTTTGAAGAGGCTATTTTTTGAGGACCAGATCCTCTCAGTTTAACTTAACAGGAACGGAGACAAAAATCTTGTTCAGATTTTCTAGAGTAATGTATACTAGTAAGAAATTATATTGTTATAATTAGTTTTATTCCTATCCAGTACCCCAGCCCTGGGGATCCTTGTGTCCCTTCTGTAGCTCATAAGAGTTGTCCGGGCAGTGCAGTAATATATTTCTAATATCTGCTGTTTCTACATGTGAACCTGGATGTCATTGCACTTTCCATTTCTTCTCTCCACTGCTGTTAAGGACTACACAGGAAAAGTTTCCCAGTATTTCCACATTTAGTATTTCAAAGCCTCTTCTGAAAACTTATGGCTCATTAGAGAGATCATCACAAGGTATATTGAGTAAATATCCTTTGATAGCAATTATAATTCCTCAACATCTAGGGATACACTATAGAGAACAGAAGAAATTTTGGAAGTCATGCCATTCATCAACTTTAAAGAAAAAATAAATAAATTCTTCTAGGACAACAAAACAAATCAGTCATAAATTATTTCAGCCAGCAATTAAGAAGCAGGAGACTGAAGATAGGCAGCAGTTTTCAGCATCAATGATATCATTTGTTGATGACAGGTTGTTGGTATTTTTTGGTTTTTTTAAATTTTATTTTTGTACAAATTAGATCAGACAATATTTTACAGAATCCTTTTCCCTAATAAAACAGATTCTGCTCTTCATTTCCTTTCTCTTTTTCACTAACAGGTCTCCAGCTGGCCTGGGAGGCTTATCACCTCTATCTAGTTATTAACAGTCCATTTGCTTAAGTACCTACCATAATTACTTTGTATGGTTCCTCCGAGAGATGCTTCATTTAAGGAACTCTAGGAAAAGTTCTGGTCTGACTGACAACCACACAGTCACATATCTGCCACCTGCTAGCATCTCTTAAGCCAAAATAAGTTTGTGGGAGAGAGATTCTGCACTTGTCTATATTTTAAACATTTTATTTCCCATCTCTCTTTTCACATTCCCCAATCACTTTTTAAACTGCCTTTTTTCCCTGCTTTAGCTCTTTATGTAGTATCAGCCCTGAGTTTCCACGTTAGCTGCTGCTCTAAATTTTGTAGGTAGGATACTGTGCAATGCATATAAACTAGAGGGATTGCATGAACTTAATGTAGCAGGTGCCTTGTTTCACCTTGACATGTTAACAGAATTTTGTTGTCCCTTCTGACTCTTGCAACACCGTGGTCTAGGGAATAATCTTAAAAGCTATTCTTTAGAATAACTAAAAGTTAGAGTAAAATATACTCTTTAGCATGTCATGTTAGTGATTTTATTTTCTGGTTGCTTATTTTAGTTTCATTCTCTGTGGGTTCACAGACTCCCATTTTCTTTAAATTTTACCTGTTAAAACGAAATGAAAGAGTGAATTCCTTTATTTTCACACCTTTCACATGGCTTGAATCAAAACCCGGAATCAACTTCTTTGATAAAGTTAGGACCAGGTCAACTCAGCCTCTGTACATTTTTTTCATGCACTTGCCCTGGGTTTCAGGTTTGTAGCAGATCTTGAACCACACCTGGGCCAGGATAACTAAGTCAGTGACCAGACACAAATTTTCCCGAGGTAACATTGTCCAGGATTTCAGGCTTTTTAAGCTCAAATGATTCCAACAGAAAGGGTGAGACAGAAAACTGGATTTGAGAATGCAGATAGGATTATAAGGAAGGATGGACAGCCTTTCCCTTTTTGAATAAGAAGTTAGAACAGTGAAATAATTTCTATCTCTTACAAGCCTCTTCTTGAGTGAAAATGCCACACGAAGTCTATCAAAGACAATGGAATGACTCAGTGAATCTGGGTATAAATACTTCATGTTTCCTTTTTTTTTGTGCCTGTGCACCTAAAAATAATTAGAAAAACCAAACCAACAAACAAAAAACAAAAAACCCCAACACAAATTAAAAAAGAGCAAAAAACCAAAACCCCATAAATCCAAAGCAAGACATTGCAATATTGTTTTAGGTTTAAGAGATACACTCAAAGATTTCTGAATGTTATTTAACTGCTGTTTTCTATAGGAGAACAGCAATAGGATATTTATCCAGCAGATGTGACTGTAATCACTACAACCATTAGAGAAAATAAAAAAAGGAAAATTATCATTATGCTTAGGTTAGCCAATAAAAAATGTGGTGAAGGCTTTGTTCAGTCATTTTAATGCACCACCGTGTAAGTGCTGTAGATTTCAGATTTGTGGCCAGCACAGTCACCTGTATCTTCACATTTATGTCTTAAATATATCAGTCAAATAAGTATAGCACGTCGAAAACAAAATTTGGACCCATGGATGAGGCAATAGCACACCTGTCAGAATCCAAAGGTGCCATAAAAATGGCTTTCAGCAGTGCCTTATATAATTTGTACTTCTTTTGTCAACCTATTCTTGATAGTTCTAGAAATAGGAATTTATACTGAAGACTGGCAGAAGTTGAACTGGAGAGATGTGACCAACATTACTATGGCAACACTGAATGCTGGGTATGTGGAGAGGCAGGTAAGACCCCCGTGGATCATCAAATGCCAACCTGGCTATTATAATGAATGGTAATTGGTTAAATTATTAAGCATTCTATTGCTTATCCCACAGTAACTAAATGGCTTTGCAGTTGCTATATAATTACTGGATAACTGATGGTCTGTTTTCTCCTTGCGATTTTTGTAGTGTCTTGTCTGTCATGATAGCAAGAAGACAGTCTAAATCTTTCTTACCAATCATAGGTCCTGTAAGGTGCTGAACACCTTTGATTCATCGATTTTATAATGAAGTTGGCATGTTGTGTTGGAGGATTGGTTGTCAGGGTACTATAAAACAAAGTATTGCTGCCACAGGAAACAGGTGTTTTGGTTAGGGTACTGATCTGAGATTTAAATTTATGTCCTCTGCTAAACCCAGCAGAGAGCCAGAGTTTGTACTCTAACTTATCAAATATTCAGATTACCTAAGCTCTCATTACAGCTTTTACCTGCATGGGTCCCATGGTGAGGGGTAAGTTTGTCCACTTCATTCAGCTCTGTTCTACTCTTTGAACAGCTGCTGAGTTGCAGCCAAGAGTCACGTTTGAGAGAGGCTCTTAATTGCCTCTGAGCCGTCAGGTGCCACTTCTCGGCTGAAATCAGAGCCAAGCATTCATATCTCCTTTTCTTCATTGCCGAAGTGGCAAATTCCCAGCTCCTCTGTGAAAGGGATGGTGTTAGCCGTGGCCTCCCAGAGGCATAAGGGAGGAATGCAGTCCTGTGTCTGCGCTCAGCTTCGGTTATGAAGTTCCAGGTGACAGCTACAATGTCCCCTCGCAGAGTAGAACTTTGGTTTGCCTCCTCCCCTCCATTATGGTGAGGCAAATCCCAGCAGGAGCCGAAGAGTGTTCTCTCTGCTCAATGCTAGCAGAATTTGACTCCCAACAAAGGAAATATTGACTCCCAATAATGGAAAATAAAAGGAGAATTTTTCACTCATAATTCCAAGTTCCCATATTAGCTACTGCCTCACTCAACTTACAGGCACCCAAATCTGACTTTGGAGACAAAAGGACATTAGATTTTTTAGGTCAAACTAGATTAGATGTGCTATAAACTTAGACTGAAGAAATATGTATTTACTTTTGGGTTTGGCCACTAACTTAGTACATGGACCTGACTAAGCCTCTTTCTGCATTTACACATTCCATCTTTAAATCTTGCATAACATTTTGTCATCCTTTTTCTGATCTGTCTGTTTAAATTTAGGGATGTCAGTGTCACTGTGGGGTAGTTTTTGTTGTGTATTTCTAGCAGTCTTGACTCATTAGGTTGTCTGTGTAGGGTTACTAAAGTAGTATCGTATGTTGAATTTTGGTATCAGAACACACAGCTCATTCTGGTAGACTGCTTTGATCCTCTTTACTCTTGGCTATAGTAACTGCACAGTGGGAAGGGCTGAACAGATTTGCATGATACTCAATTTGTGTCAGATATGCCAATTAACTGAAACATCTTTATAGTCAGTTGTAAAAACTGGTTATGAGTTTTCTTCTGGGCAAACTCATAGTCCTTTGGCAAAAGGGCCTAAAACACCTAGGTTCTCTAATAAATGTGAAGTAAATTTACAGTTCTCTAATACAAATGTAAAGTGCCAAGCATCCTTGAGAAAAACTGGTAACAGGGCAGAATAGGCTATCTTCACAAGAAACAAAGAGGTGAGGGTAAACATGCCCCTAAAAATATTGATAAAAATCAGTTCCTTCCTTTCTAATGGTGTTTCTGATCTTTTAGTACTCAGCATCTCCCGAATGTAAGTGCCAAAGATATCCCTCTATCATGTCTTTGTAGTTGAGGATGGGGTTTGGGGCTGTATTCCAGAGAATGTGGCAAATTATACTGAAGGTGATCGGAGTGGGTTTGAATGTCTAATCAAGAAGAGGGATACATCTGCTATGTGAGTGCTGTAACTAAGAGTGAGGATTATTGTTAAGCAGTTTTGGGAAGTGCAGAACATGAGCTCATTCCTCATTTCAGCAGATAGCAAGATTGGGATAACTTATTTTAACATTTTGGGTAGCCTGGACTGTTACTCCATGCAGACTTTATGTTTGTTAGCAGGATGATCACGCCTCTGAATTACTACAGTAACTTGAAGGGTCCTGTGATTTAAATTGAGGCCTTGACATCAACAGACATGCATGTCTGATTCTTAATTACTATGCAGTGATGAATTCCTAGCTTTCGATGTTTGGAGGCTAGGGGATGACCATTAGGGTGGGAAGAGTCAGGAATGTAGGGAGGCATATTTCTGACTTTTTAAAATCAAACTGAGGTAGTTGCATCAACTGATATAACTTTTCCCCTTCAGTTTTCAAGGGCTGGAACCTGTAGGTTTTTTAGTCAAGCATGGTATTGGAGCTCAGCAAGTTTGTGTCCACTGTGTGTGTACTGTTGATGACTTCAGCAACATCCAGAACCACAAAGTGTGAATGGTTATCAATTGATATGAAACCCCCTTTTTTGAGTTGCAGGCATCATGGTGTTCACAGCCGTTAGGGAAGGCTGGGTTTAAGAGACGAAAGGCTGTAGAACCGAAGTAATTTTTGTAGTTTGTCATCTCTGCTAAAGAGAACTGAGAGCAGTTGTCAGTAGATGTGAACAGTACCTTTCCCCCTTGGGGCTGTGCTACAGCCTGTGCTAGAGTGAGGCAGACTCAGGATACAAAGCACAGTCTGCTGTTGATTGCCAGCAAAAACACTCACATGAGCTTGGAGTGGCTAACGGGAGTTCTGGACAGAATTAATTGTCTTGGGAAATGCTGAGATTAGTGATGAGATTTGGCCTTCTGGACCCCAAGTGTCTTCCAGCTGGGACTGTAGTTGAATTTTGGAAGATGCTGTGAATTGAGATGTACCCTGTGTAGCTGTGTTTATTTTTCAGGCATTTGTGGGTGCCTATTTTGTATTCAAGGAGCATCTTTTAGTTAGGCTTAGGATCTTAGACAAGCAGAGCAAGGGCAGAGAACCGAGATTCGTAGTAAAATTCAGAAGGTCTTGTAAGAGAAGCCAGTACTTTTTCTGGAAGTAGTGGATTCCCTCCAGCAAATTTAGGCTTAGAATATAGCTGAGGTTGGAGCAAGCAGAGGTTGAGAGGTGTGGATTGGCACCTGTTTTAAGGCAAGCAAGAAGGCTGAAGCTGAAGTCCACAGTAAACTTCAAGATTCTGTTCTTGTTTTTCACTCTAGTCTTGCATTCCTCATGTCTGGAATTGCAGTTGGGGGACAAGATAATGTCTTTGAATTGGGCTGTTTCAAACAAAGCCCTGTGTAGTTTCCTGCAGTTCTAAATGCTCCATCACTGTTGTTAAAGCAACAAGGTTTTCTGTTCTTTGGAGGTGGCTAATGTTGGAGTGATGTTGTTTAGAATGATTGCTGTATTTTGTTTTTCCTGTGGTTTGGTTTTTTCTTTTTAAAGAACTAATAATGTTAAATCAAGGACAAGAATTAAAAAATAGTACCAGGATTTAGAGACCTGTCTTCTAAAATCAAGCTTAAGGTCCATGAGCTTATACTTGATGTTTATGGATTTTAGTTGATTTCAGTCAGTACATCTAACATAAACTGAGGTTTGGTGTCAGCATTTTTGAGTAGTTTATCTTCTTTATTTTCTTCTTCTAATTGGTCATTAGGAGTGTATTCTTCACCTTTGAGTAGGCCTAGGACTGTAGTTTCTGTAGAGGATCAAGTTATAGTTAAGGTAGATGATTTCCCAACTTTCTGTTCCAAGAAAAGGCTATTTTTGGGTCTGAGCCTGAGCAAAATCTAAGGTTGTGAAAACTTTACCATTAATGATTTCAATCACGCTGACAGACAAAAACTAAGAACATCTGTCATGAATCTGAAATCTCATATTTCTGATGATAATTATATATAAAGAAGTATATGTTTTCGAGTGGGGTTGCTAGTTTAGTTTTAGAAAATTTGAACTTTCAGTGTATGATTTTTCCTGATTTCTGCTAGATCTGCAGATTTTACCTGAGATGGCTGTGACTCAGTTTACTTTTGATGTTTCTTTTAGAAGTGGTTTCCCAAAGTTTCTCATTTTAGGGATGGCATAATATTCTGGAGAGAAAGTATTATAGCAATGGCGTTATTTCTTTCTTTTTTTTTTCCTTTAGTCCAGGTTTAATACCTGTGAATAATTCATTTTTAATTTTGGGAAGCATTTGGATGCACAGGCACTAGCAGCACAAGGTGTGTGTGATGCAGTGATGCATATACTGCTTCCTGATGGAGTTTGGCTCCTTCACTTTTGTCTCTCCCATGTGAGAGCTCTAAGTAGCACTTTATAAGGCAGGAATATGTCCTGTTACCATGAAATAATTAAATATTCATTCAAGTGAAAAAGTAAACAAGATTGAAATTTATGATCCGGCGGTTGGGATAATGCTGTGGAATATAAGGTGGATGAATGCTTACCTATTGTTTCTATAATAGTTAATACGAAATACTCGGATATTTTGGGGAGCAGGCACTGTAGCACTTCCTCTGCCTTCCAATATGACCTTTCTAACCAGAGGACCATGGAGCGTGCTTTCTTTTGCCTATTAATCATGTCATGTAAATGATATCTTCATAGCTTGAGAAATCTCCTGGGATTTGGACTGTAAGATTACATACCTTGCACTTGGTCTTGTTAAACCTCATGAGATACCCCCGGGCCCATTTCTTGAGGTCATCCAGGTCCCTCTGGATGAAATCCCTCTAGTCCTAGATTAAGTTGATGTTTTAAACTGTGTCACGGTTTGTTTCTTAAATAAAAAAAAAAGCCAAATAAATAGTAAGAACCACAATACAGCTTAAAATTACTGGAGAAAATAGGTTTTTTTGGTGGGTTTCTTTTCTTTTTTCTTAAGCAAACATGAAATATATAGGTAAAGAGTTGTCATACTTTTTTGTGTTAAACTTGTTTCAGCCTCTAGGGATTCTACCAAACATGCTTCTAAAAAAACCAGGAAATTTGAGACAGCTGCCAGGTTATTTAGGGGACACTAGTAAAGAACTCCAGTAAAGAACCCTTTTATCCTGTTAAGGCAATTATGGAGATATCTTCAAACTGTGATTACGCATTGAAAAGATGAGTCAACCAAAGTAGCAAACAAGTTAAAAAGACATAGCAAGGCGACACACTGAACCTGTTCTCTTCACTTCCACCTCGATTTCTGGGCATTTGTTTGATGTGTTGAATAAGAATATATTTTCTCCTTCCCATACTGATTAAATGTAGATGTAACAAAGATATTTCTAGTGCTTCATGCAAATCTAGCATGATATCATTTGGCATGCTATCAATGGAAGAAGAAAATATGAAATGACTGAAGTAATGATGCTTCAGTATTAGATGGAAGAATACATATGCTCATGACAGGGCTTCTTTTTAGAGAATGGAGAAGCATTTTAATTAAATTCTTGATGTAGAGATGTTTCTGGAAAAAGCATGCTCTGAAACAGCAAAAGGCATATTCTGACCTATTTGAAGTTAGAAACTGCCATTTGGCATCGATTAGCAAGCATAAGAGGATGTCCTGGAGTTAAAGTCCACCATAAAAAAATTAAAAAAATATTTTTTAAAAGAATTTTTAATTACAATTAAAACTGTAAAATAGAATCCTCTTGTCTTCAACGTAAAAGATTGCAATGCTAATGATTAAATGAGACTGCTGTTTAGTATTAACTAAAATATCTGGTTTATGCATTAACACAGAATGAGATTTCTCAAACTTAATTTAAAAAACATTTTCATATATATATATATAATTAGCTGCTGTGACTTATATTTTGTATATTTCTGTACAGATATTTTTATATTTCTGCAAAGATATATAAGCCCAAAAAGTTAAGGTTGTTAACCTTCAGAAGTTGAAAATACATTCCTTTCTAAGTAAGTGTCCACCTAAGAAATAAGAGCTCGAGTATTTTAAATTTTATAAGATGCAGGCAAAATCTCCAAAGAAACTCCACAAGATCTTGTTTGTTTATGGTGCTGGGTTTTTTTAAGCAAATATATTTATGGAATGAAGATGGAGAAAGTTTTGCTCACAGATTTGTATTTTTGAAAAAGAAGCCAACTTTTTCTCACTGTCAATATTGTGCATTGCAGACTGTGAAAATCAAAAGATCCGATTTTCCAGAGCGATTCAATTGACATTTCCTTTCCACACTTTAGACTTCCAAAATGTTAAGAGTATTGATTAAACATCTGGTATTTTGGTAGGTTTCCCATATCTTTAAAAGAACAGCTCTCAAATGATTTGGAGACTCCAAAGGCTCAAAAGAGGAGTGTGCTGTTTCTCATTTTAGTGTAATTGAACAGATTTTGGAGGGAGAAAAACTTACTTAAAGTTTTATATATGTTGTGTTCTATAGATGTATGCATATAAATGGAATAAGTACTCCAAGTGCGTCTCCTTTCATTTTGGATTGCCATCCTTGTATTAATTTGTTATGGCTAAAAGGGGAGGCTTTGTCATCTATTTGAGGAAACAGCAATAATTAAAAATATGCCCATAATCTGCTGGTTTAAGAGATTGGGTTCATGGCTGGGCAAGCATTCTTAAGTCTCTAAGCATGGTCAATAGTAGACACCTACAAAATATTTAAGATAAAGTGCCCCTGTGGAGTCATCCTTTTGTTGCTGCAGCATCCCAGCTGCAGCAAGCAGTGATATAGGAATGCCCTGCCCCACAATTCCTGCCTGATTTATCAGTGGAATTATCCTCCATGAAGTTCTTTTTTTGCACGTGTTTATCCTTTTGATCTCCATAACATCCCATGGCAAGGAGTTTTGCAGCATGGTAATGCACCATATGGAAATGTACCCTGACTTATTTTAAATCTCCCACTTGGTTATTTTCTGGGCTGATCCTTCATTCTTGTATTTTGGGAAAGAGAAGATAATTGTTTCCTCTTCACTTTCTCCTCTTAATTCCTGTTTCTACAAACCTTTCTCATCTCTTTTTCAAACTGAGGAATTATTTATACTCTTCCATAGTATGGAAACTGTTTTAATCTGTCCTGTGGACAACCTTAGTGACCTCCTGTTTCTACAGAATCTTCAGTTTTCTATGTATCTATGTCTATTTTTAGTTTGTTCTTTAAAATAAGAATTTAGGAGAAAAATGAGAAAATGAGTGGAGGAAAAAGGGAAAAACTCTCCCAGCTTCCATTTTCCTACTTTTCACTCACCCATGGGATTTTTAAAAAAATTTTGAAAGGTAATTTATTTGTTTATCCCTGAAATTATTTACATGAATATATATATATATAAAAAAAGTAGGAGACAAAATGAATTAAAAAATCCAAATTTTCTGGAATTTTATGCCGTGAGTGGACTGAATTATATTGCTAATGCAGGGAAATTTTTTTTCCAATTAAAACAATGCTGTGTTTCAAATTGGCTTCAATGGGACCAGATCTCACTCTGGGAAATAAATAAATGGGAAATATATAAAACATTTCAGTTTCCAGCATTGCAAATCAGTTGAGTAAAATTTGGGCAATGTTTAAGTTGCTGATGTGCTACTGCTGCTTTCTTGTCATCACTCAGATTTATCTGTTGTATTTCTTGGTTTGGATTGTAGATACTTGTTTGAATTAGATGATGCAATCTAAGCATGGAACTTGAAAGAAGGAAAAATTGAATTTTTTAATTGATTTTATTGTGAAAGGAGAAGAGTTCTTGTCAGAATATAAAACTTCAGGTTTTAGATTATACTCTAATAAATTCTAAGCTTCTGACCAGAGTCTTGTGTTCTCAGGAAAGAAGGTAAAAGATGCCCCTCTGTAAAAATTCCCTCTCCCTTTGAATGTTTAGCATTCACTTAGAATGCTTTCCCAACTGTTAGATGTGTAACTTTATTTATGGACGAAAGCCACCACTGCAATGTTCTTCAGCTGCTCTTAAAGTCTGAGGGCTGAATGAATTTCAAAAATTATACATCTCACGTGCCTGAGTGCCAAGTCACAATTTTTAACTCAGGATTCATTTCTCAACAAACCTTCTCCCACTCAGCTATCTGGTTTCTGTCTCAGCAGACAGGTCAGGAAGTAGGAAAAGAACAAGTCGGGTACATGAGCTGTACTGCTCCAAATACAAACTTTCTCCCCTTTTTTCAGCTAATGTAGCTCAGTAGCCAGCAATGGAAACAGCTTCCAAGATGGGCAACGATGGCATGGAATTCCCACTGACACTTGTTATTCAATAGGATTTTTTTTTACTGTTTTTCTAGGTCGGCACCATGAAGTGTGAGACAGGGAGCTGGCAGAAGCTTGAAGAAATCTAGTTAACAGCAAGGTAATTGTTATGTTCTTAATGATCCTGGTGTTGCTTATGGGATCAGTTATATTAATAAAAGATGGTTTAAAATGTTTCCTCTGATAATTTTTCATCCAAAATTATATTTTTATTGAAAAAAATTTCCTAAAAGAGAAATATCTCAGTTCTGCCAATATTATTAATATGAAAAGTCCAAGTAAGTAATTTTTGATTTCTTTTTCCTGATGAAAATAAGTTGTTTTAATTTTACACCTCATTTCACATCACTGTTCATATTTTTTTAAAATTTATATTCACACAATTATGCCATTCTGTCCACTGCCATTGTAACTGTTTAATAATTGAACGGTGGCTGCTATTGTGGTGGCAACATCATCACATGGATAAAGGTGTCTTGCTGAAAAATGGATGATCCAAAACATGAAAAGTGTTCCCAGAAAGTCAGGTGTGTCTTTTTAAAGTCTGTGGTTTTATTCCTGATTTATTACATTTTGACATGATCCTCAGTTCTGATGAGAGGAAGAGAATCAGAGATTTTATTAGCAGGAGTAAACATGTACCTTATATTCTAATGTTGCTACACATATTTCTGGAATGTTGCATATAGCTCACTGCAAAGCTCAAGGATAATCTGCAGCCAAAACCAACATGAAACCAAAGTTTGAAACATTTTGAAGAAAACATTGGTAAAATGTAGGTAATTTATGCAGGGTAAAATGAGCATATAATTTAAAGAAGGATAAATTCTTTCTGACAGAGCTGAGCAGTGATGAGAGTGCTGAAACTGCTCAGATTAAGTAGTTATCCTCTACTTTTTCAGGATGATTCCAAAGCTCATTAATTGTTTTCCTCTCTATTCTCTCCAAGGAGGTTTGGATGGAGTTCTTCCCAAAAATAGGCTGAAAGTAAGAGTTCTGGGGTAGCAAAGAATTTCACGTGGAGTTTTGATTTTTTTGCCTGCTCAATTCCAACTAATTTTTCTCTTCTAGATCCTGAATTCAGAATAGAAAACTACCATGACTCAGCTTAATAGGGAAAGCGAGAGTAGTTAAGGCAGTTAAGAGAAATGTGGAGTATTATTACTACCAGTGGACTGTTCTCTTCTTTCAATTTCACTCCAAGAACTAAATGGATCCTTCAAAATCTGGCTAACTACCAAGGACACAATCAAACATCTGTGCACCAGATGCACAGAGCATTATATCCAGCTGTGTTACTGCAGCTACATCTGCAGAACACAGCATATGTCAACTTCCAGGGCCAGCAGGCTTTGGAAATACTATCTATAGGAATTAAAGCTTGGAGCAGAAGTAAAAGTGCGTATTTTGCTTTCAACATTTTTATGTCGTCTTTTACCTCTCTGCATTTCTCAACTGAGTTGCTTGTAAGTTTGAAATATTGGGAGGGAAACAGCAGGTGATTTTTCACCACTGGAGACCTGGTTTCAAGTTATGGTAAAGAAAAGAAAACGAGTTTCATCTCACCCTGCATTTTCATCTTAAATTTTTACTTTTCTCTTAGAAAATATCATAATCAAAGTATTCAGAAAAATAGTCTTTTCTTCTTATGGAGCTGGTGAATGTCCTGTATTGTAGCTGAGGAAAATTGAGGAGAGCATTTCTTCTAGAGGCCACTAGAGCAAACTTCCAGAAGAATTTCTGTTTAACTTGCTGAAGCAATGAGTTTTTATCAGGAGGATATACTGTAGGTTTCCCTACCAAATACTCAGAAGCATATGGAATTTCTCTTGCTGCATAAAATAGCGAAGTTCTGTCATTCATTGCAATATTTATTTTACATATTACCCTTCTCTCCTTTTCTCTCCTTTTCTATTTCCCTCAAAGATTTCTTGCAATTGACATAAAAACATGGGAAAAAATATTCTATTTGTATACCTTGATTTCTCCTTCCTAACCATGTAACTCTGCCTTGTTAGGGAAATGCATCAGCAAGTTAGCAAAAGCAAATGAATAAATTTTTTTTTGCACAAAAAGGAGAAGCAGCAGCACTTGGTGGACGCAGACTGGTAACAGTGGTCACTGTACTGAACTGGAAGTGTTCCTTGTGGTTTTTAGGCAAGTGGCTTTAAGTTATAAATATAATTTCTCACAAACAAAGTGTTAATTTCACACTACTGAATGCATAAAACATTTTTCATGCTGGTATGTTTGCATACCTAAACTTGGTATATTTAAATTTTAAAATATCTCTTATATTTTTAAGTTATTGCTTTGCCTATTCAGTTTTACCTTGCTGAGTCATTCTATTCAAAGTTCGTTATCTTCAGTAAATATTCATACTTGATCAGCTGTATTCAAACTTGTGATTTTAATGAAACACGATGTCTTCAAAATCTGACCACATGCAAATGTATTGCTTTTGTATATTGAAATTTTAAAAGAAGCAGGATTATTTTATACATAGAAAATGTTTAATCAAAACCACCTAAAACAATGCAACCATGTTATAAAAAAAAGAACAGGCATTTTCAAGGAAAAGTTAATATAAAACCAGAATGTGTCATTTTGTTAACGTCTACTAGTACCAGACTCCTTATGAAGCTGTAAATGCTAATTATCAACTATATCATACATAAAATTCTCTTTAGCTTTCATTCACTGTTCTCTCGGTTTATTTTTGAACCTTCCTTCTCTCTGTGTCCTGTTCTTCCAGTATTAATAGCTGGATTTTAGACACATCTTGCCCTGCATATTTGCCTCTTATGACACTGTCAAGAGCAGAACAGTGTTGTGGTAGCAGGAGACATAAACAAGATGAAGAACATTAATTTTCCCTAACTTAAATCATAGGCAGTGTTATCTAGGCCCTGAACTTAGTTTGTATCCAGACAATAATGGGAAGCAAGATGAAACATTTTTGTTTCCATTCCAGGACTTTTAATAGCAAATATTTCTCCTTGGAAGAAATGGTTTTTCTAACTGGACATTTTTTCTCCAAAAACAGTAGTTCCACTCTGCTAGTAAGTAACTCATATGAAAGCTACTGGCTGTTTTTCTGCTGTTTGTAACTGGAACCAGAATAAAGGTTACAAATTATGATTCACAGCATGGGTCTGCTGATGTATTTCAAATGACTCATAAATTAAGGCGATGGCAAAATCAACTGCATTAATGCGATCTAGAATAAAATTAAGTAGTTGTGTGATGTTCTTGATTAAATGGCATAAAATCATTAAGGTAACTAAATTTAAGGAGAAGGGTAACTGATACTGTTAGTCATAGACATTTCTAGTTGTTTTACAGTAGTGAATGTTTAATTTTTGTATTTTATTTTCTATGATGTTAAAAAAACCCCAGAAAAATACTTTGCTGATTAAAACATACTCCACATCTTATGCAAAACACATCTAAGATAAAATTACTCCAGTCAGAATGTGGGAGAACAGAATTTTATTCCAAGATTACAGTGTTCTCACTAACATTCTCAACTACCTATACACTTCCAGAATATTTTGTAATGCTTTAAAATATTCTCACTGTACTTTTAGAGTCAGCTATATTGGTTACGTTTTGTCTAGGGTAGAGTTATTTACCTCATTTCCTCACTGCCTTTGTCTTCTTCTGCAAGGAAAAGAGCGGAATTGTGTGAAAGTTTTCCTTTATTGCTGACAAATGCTGCTCCTTTGATATGACAGGTGTCTAAGACCTGTGCTTTCCCACTGTGTAAATAAAAACATATTTACCAAGTGTTGGAATCAGTGTCCTCCCTCACATATGAAGAGATACTAATGAAAGAATAGGTGTGGAGATTTGAATAAACAGAGAAAATAAGGATGAGGTAGAAGGTTATAAAAAGAAAAAATATCAAATACTAATGTTCTGGAAAGTAGTATCTTTCCAGGAAACGTATAAACGTGGAAAGAATAGGGAAGAAATAACCTGACAGCTGCAATAAATCTTGACGTTCATAAGGAGCACTAACTTCGCTAGGTACAGCTGGAGAGACATGGGAAAAAAAAATAGTAAAAGGAGATATTTGATAGATTGTAAAGTAAAAAGCCTGAAACAGTTGACTGTTCAGAGGAGGCTTCAATTGTCATATTCTTGTTCTCTATTCTAGATTAAAAACTATTTTCACTTAATGTTTTGAAAAAAATTCTTGTTTATTCAAAACTTTATCAAATATAATATTTGTTTGAAAGTATTTAATAGAAGTCAGATGTTTAATAGATGTTAGAAATTTTTGTGTGTGACTCTGTCATCATAAATAAAAAGTATCTTGGAGGCAAAACTGAACTCCTGAAAGTAATTTTGATTATTTCGTGTTGAAATTTTCAGGAGTGACAAATCTTCAGTTCTGTGGTTTACTTTGGTAGTACAGCCTTGCCTGGTGATGCTGTTACTATTGGTTGGTGATATTTGTTACTAAGGTAATGTCCTCAAAGAGGTCGTTATTGACCAGCACTTATTGACAGGCAAAGGTGAATATGAAAGGTGTTTTAAAGTCTTTGGGCACAGTCCCTTGAGTACCTATGATAAGAAAGCCTTCTCTTAATATTTTTTTTTTTTTATTCAGATTGCAGATGTTCAAATCTGAATCCATTAAGGGGGAGAGGTAATAATTCTTATTGAAATTTTCATATTTAGTGATAAGAAGCAGATGGAGAGAGGACAGGCTTTTGTATCAGTAGTATCACAGAGGGCAGTAAAGTATTCACTGATACATGATGTGCTAACCAGTTTCCTACAAGGAATTGTTATGAGCTCTACTGTCATCTTACACTGAGAGAGAAGGCAGGGGTTTAGGAAAGCATCATTAACTTCCTTGCAGAACAATTGTGAACAGTTTCCAGAATATTTGATTGCATTTTTATGCAGCAGCTTTTCCGGGCCACCTAGAACAGCTGTAGCTGCTTTTTTTTTTTTTTTTTTTTTTCCTCCTCATTACCTACTTTCTTTTTGGAACACTGATACTGCCAAGTTTTCAACTACCAAGTCATTTTTCATCTTTCCTTGAAAGATTTGGAAACAATGATTTTCCACAAGTCAGTACCTTGTTACAACTTGGCAAATGGCCACAGTAGTAAAATTTTCAAGTCGAAAATAGTTATACTACTAGAACCCATTTTTTTTTTTTAATTTTATAACAAATTTAAATTATTTAGTGTATGGATGCTGCCATTTGTATAGTGAAGTCCAGGACACATTTTCTCTGAAGGGAGATAGAAAGAAATATTGAAAAATCAAAATAGGAGATTGGAAATAATCTCATCTCAAAGATTTCCATTAGGATATAGCAATAATTTTGCTGTGAGTTTGGGTGAAGAGAAATTTTCAACCAAGGGTCTTAGCTATTGCTTAAAAATATTAAGTAGCCATTTTTAGGAAGTTAACTTGTGATACTGTAAATCCCCTGTGTTTTCTGCATCCATGAATATTCTGTGCCATGTTTTCTTCTCCTTCAGATTTGCAGTCATCTTAAATAATCTGGTCAAGACTGGAAAGGGATTCTTGGTGTCTCACATAATTTTCATTCTTTCTGCTCATGTGTGAAATATCCATGCATAAGGAAGGAAGAAGTCATAAATCTGATGTGCTGGCAAGATTATTTACAGAGGAAGAAAATGTCTAGCTCATCTTAGTTCTAAACTTTGTAATAACCCCTTTTTCATAAGTAGAACTACTAAACCATTGTCATTTACTTATTATTTTTTCTGGTAGAATAGCTAAGAGAAGCTGTGCTATTTTCAGGTGTGAAGACAACGAATTTGAAACCAAAGGTCATAGAGATCTTCTAATGTTTGCATTTTTTGACCCTTCAATTTCCATATAATTCCTTTTTTTTTTTCTTAAGTAAGAACAAGTTTTATTTTTTCCTTTTGTTTTGCAAGGTAAGTTTCATGTGACCAAGCACAGAATTAATTTATTTATCACTCATCGAAGTAGTTATAGACTATATCTTCCAAAATAAACCTAAATTAAGATTTAATAAAGATATTATAATCATTTATTCTTTATTATTGCACTTTTTCAGTTCTAGGATTAGTCAGGCTGCTAAGTCATGGGTAATGCTTCTCTACTTTCCCTTTCCCAGTTGTAACTTGTTCATATTATTATTAATATTTTTGAGCTATTGTTAAAGATAGTCATTCTGCCACAGATTTTTTAAAAAGGGACTGTTTTTCATATTAAGTTGCTACATTTACTAATGATCTGTAAACAGTGTTATATAATAAGTGTTAGAGGTCACTTACCAGAAGTTCTTTGTGTCTAATACATCAGTCTCATCCTGCTGTAAGCGTGGGAGTTCTATTTTAAATCGTGGTACATGTTTCTCCTTGTCTTTGCTGCTTTTATTTTTGTCTCTGCCATAGCACTGTGATCTGCTATGATTAACATCATGCCCTTGAAATCCAACATTCTCGCTATATGCATGATATTTTCCTTTAACACATTTCATAGAAGGGCAAGTTCTACTTTGTAGCAAGCATCACTTATTCAGAACTGGAAAAAATTAATTTATTTGGTCGAAGGTTCCAAGGTCTTCAATCAAGGGCAGGTAGTTTCCTAGCATCCAAATCCTTTTGTTGCAAAGATTTCAAGTATTGGATTATTGTTATTATTTGTTCCGTTTTATTTATGTATTTAACATTTTTCTGTTTCTCTCATAAATGAACAGAGTAATTGAAATATTAAACATCATAGTAATAAAGATTAAGCTCAACATGTTCTGTCATCTTAAAGCAATTGCAAATTGCTCCCTTGCAGCCTAGTAGAGACTAAATATGGAAGCTCTCTAATGGAAGCTCGGCACCCTCACCAGTGTGTCCATGTTGATTGTTTCCATGCAGTTTTAAAAAAGATTCCATGCAGATTTAAAAAGGGAAACGCACAATGGTAGTCATAGCAAAGCTGTGATTCAATCTTTTAGCTTGAGTAGTTCCACTTTCTCCTCAGTTACTTCAGCCCTTCGTTTTTTCTTCTTTTTCTAACCTAGATCAATTTCCTGAGCTACCTCAGAACAGTTCCAAAAAGAGTTTTAGCACCACAGCTCAGAAGTGGAATGATTGTGTAAAAATGATGCATAGGAACCATTTCAGTTGGTATTGTTTCCATCAGCTTTGCATCATCAAACCAGGTCCTCAGACATCATGACTATATAAGAAAACAGTAAATTAATTGGATATATTGGAAATGAGAGGACTTGGAAATAGGACTGATTATTTCAGGAAATCAGGAAATATCACTTTTTTTTAATAGAGATTGAGTGCCATTTTAATATAAATTAGATAAACTAGGAAATATTTTTTTAAATCTTCCATCATTGTTCCAGTGCTGTATGACTAGGCCTTCTAACATTAACAATTTATATTTTAGTTGACTAATATCTGCATATTTTATTTCACTGTTCTTGTTCCAATTCATGTCACTGTACTATATCAAAATAGCATTAACATCCCATTTATTTCTGTTGGTCCTATATTTCAGTTAAGGCATCAGAGAAGCTGTTTCTGTTGCTAGATCATTTTTTGTGAATCACATCTTAATATTTGTCCCTTAGGCCATGATTTAATGTGCGTGATCTGAGAGAAGGAGCCCAGTTTCCCAAGCATTTTTGCACAAATGAAAATCTGCCATCTTGATAGCTTTGCAAAACTGCCCCAATCCTAATGTTGAACAAAACATTTATGACCAAAATGCTGCCTTCCTCAACTCTGTGGTTAACACACATTTCTAAAACTGTGGTTTGAAATTGAGCTATTTGTTTTCTTCTTCTAAATAAGTGATGCATATAAACATCAGCTACTTGCAGGACTCAAAACGTCAGGTCTCTCATATGCATAGACTTTGAAAAAATTTGCCTGCATTATCAGTTGATGTCCAGGCTTCTTCTGTAGCTGCTGTCTTGATTGTTGAGAATCTTTGCTATGAATTAGAATTTTGTTACAGCTCCCAGCATAATGTTTCTGATCTACCATAGAAAGGTGCACTGGTTTTACTACGTGCTGATCACTTTTTCCAACACACTCTTCAGAGGTAACATTAATTTTCTTTCTCTAATTTGTTTTTCTACCTGACCCAAACTATCCAGTAACTTGTCCTGTCGTCCGGTACTTTCTCATATGTCAGACTGGACATTTCATGGTTCTACGAACACACTACATCACTGAAGTGAAGGGGCTGGAGTAAGTTAGAGTTGCCTGCCCAGCCTGTTCAAAGTTTTTTAAATTAAGTCCTTTTTCTCACTGTTTTGACCTTTTTAGCCTTCTCTAACAAAAGTAAATCTGCAACTGGGAATTACCAATATTTCAGCAGAGTGGGTGACTGTGCTGTTACAAAATGTTGGTGATCTTGCTACTTGGTTTTTGTCAAAATAGCTTCATGGCAGTAGCTTCTTTTTTTAATCTTGAACTTTTTTTTTTTCTTTGGGCTTTTTAATTTCTCTCTTGCTCTTCTCAAGAGTGCTCTTGTGTTTGCTTTGTGCTAAGGACTGGTCTTAAGGAATGTTGATGTTGCATGATTGTTTGCGGCTTGGCTTTCCCTCTCTAGGCTTGTGTTCCATTCAAGCCACTAAAACAACTGGCAGCAAGCTTCTCTCTGGCTTTTCATGTACTGCTGGGAGGCAGAAAAACCAGTTTTATCCAGACAGCACTGTGAGGATGAGTTTCACGAAATTACTTATCCAGTCTGCTTGGAAAAAAAAATTTACATTTCTTGTAAGCATATGCATTGTCTGTTATTAAATGCATTTCTAGGACTTAAAAATGCCATACCATATGAGAGAATGGTTTGCTATGTGGCATGACAGACTGTAGGTCTATTCAAAAAAGTCAGGTTTGAATGCGTTATCATTTTAAAGTACATCCTGAAACGGATGAAGTGGCATATATCTTCCTACAGGAAATCAGAATAAATAGGTTATATTGAGCAGTCATCGTCATCTGGAAATGGGAAGTAAAATGTTTTCTATAGATTTTCTTCAGAGTCTTCATACTGATTTTTTTTACTTCACACCAAATATCATTAAGCTGCTAGTAGCTGAAAATCTTGTGTATGAGAACAGAAGATAGCTTTCCCCCATCAGTGAAGGCATTTTTGTTTAATAACAACTTTGATCCTTCTACTGTTGGCAATGGTCATTGAGAAATCCTGACATAAAGAAGGTATCTGCAAGATAAAGTTCTACAAGGGATGATTAGCAGCACTTAAGTTTTCTTTTTGTTGAAAGGAAGAATCCCTGATTGAACAGTGCATTGAATGATATGACAAGCAAGTACTTGATCCCTGTCCAGCTGGAAAGGAATTGTATTCATCAGCAGCTTTTTAGCTAAGGATGTCTTTATATTTTCACTCTTTGTTTGAGTCTCTCCAGATCCTCCCTTTACTTCATGTCAGCACTATATAGTAGGTATGCCAAGTGGTTTTGAAATTTAAATTACAGTCTCTTTTTCAGATGTTATTGGAAAGAACATGTAATTTATAACCACGTGTTAGGAGTACAGGATGTTCATGGTTCACTGCCAATTCTTCTTTTGTAAAGTTAATAAAACTTTCATAAAACACTTATACACTTGTATATTTCATGGTAAAGATTTTTTTATCTCATAGGCTAATGTAAAGATTTATTAAAAACATTTTTTTGTTAAGAGGAGTGTCAATAGTTTGCAGCTGAGTGTAATTTTGAATTCCCAGTAGATGACAGTCTGACTGAAAATGACACTAACAGCTTTGTTGATTTAGCACTAAAAATAAAGGATTCTTTCAAATGATATAAAGCTCTAATACCCTGAGTGTGCTGAAATACACTTGAGACCCTTAAGTAGAGTTTCAGCGAAATGTTCGCCAGCACTCTGGATTCCGGTGAACAAGCATTAGCGTGCTTCCTGGCATTGACCCACTGGGCTCCCACCTAGAAATTAATGGGAAGGACTGGGATACTGCACTAAGAGAAGAAACTGATATGTCTAAATATGGGACCCATCAGAGCTTTGGATAATGTCATGGAATGGACTTCTATCAAGACCTTGTGACATCATTGTTAACTAAGTTTTTAGTTTCTTTTTCCTCAAAAATTGAGCACTTGAAATATCTAATTCAGTAGCAACCCAAAACTACTACCATCTGATAGCTATGAAGAGGTATGTGAAAAGAGTTGATGGTTTTATGCCAGCTTCTGCAGGATGGTTGTTCACTCTCTTTTTGTGATGTGATAATTGATAGCTTTGCTGGCGATCTTGGCAAAGATGCTGAGGATTAAATAGCCCAAGAGATGGAACTTTCCTAATCTCCTAAGTGAGAAACAGACATGTTGGCCAGGCAGTATGGAAGAGTCTGCAGTTCTCCTGCTGTACTGTGCTGTACTAAACAGAAATACTGCAAAAGGGTTTCCTCCATCTTTGAACGGCTTTTGTTCAAACTAAAAGTATTTAGAGCTATATTCTCATCTTTATCTGATTTGAGCCCATTTTTCCCTTGTAGTCTGGAACAGGTCAGGTAATACAGTGACAGAAATATTTTCCACAACTTTACAGCCACCTACCCTGAGCATCTGCATCGGTGTAACTGGAATAGAAAGCTTTACACTTCCTTAAATGATTGCATAAAGGAAAGTGATGAGGTGTAGAAAGTGACTTTGATGTAGAGTTGGTGAAAAGTGGTAGAGGGCACTGATAAATTTGTCACATGTAGGATCCAAATTTTTAACAAGAAATCTACATAGACAGTACCTCTCTCAGTCTGGGAGCTGCCACAAAAAAAATCACTATTTACTTTGAGCCTGCCAACTTTTGTTATTTCATCCATATGTTGTGACTACTGCAGTACATTTTTACTTTCTTTAGTGTTTTTCCTAAAACAATTCGCTCCTGATAGACAAGTGGCTAAACTTGGAGAACAGAAGGGCTAGAGATCCATAAATGGTAGTAATAATAAAATCTACAAATGGTGGTTTGTGCTGTGAAAACAGTAGTATTGAATACTGTAGGAAGCAGAGAGAGATCTAGCAAAAAACTAAGGAATTGTTGTATTTTTCCATTTTATCCTGCCTATGTGATAAAATAGAAATGTGGATCCTTAGAGAATCAATTAGTGTGCATAGAAATAAGGAGGAGGTAATTATATAGAGGGAGTTAAAGACAAAATGGTTGAAAAGTTAATGTGTTTATAAGAAAATGTTGAGTGGCTGCTGATTCTTGACCTACATCGCACAGTGATCACAAATTTGACTCAAATAAAATCACTTTTTAAATGCAAATTAAGTTAATATAATGGAGCAGCTTTTGACTCAGATTGACCTCCCAATACAATGTGTGGGATGTATACACACAAATTATGAGAACATAGGCTGCCTTTCTGAATATAGCTTGCCAAAGTGGCTGTTTTGTGCTTTTTCTTCTGCAACCAAGGCTTTCCAGATTCAGAAAAAGAAATGAAGAGGATCTTCTCATTTGTTGTAAGGGTCCTTGCAAACTTCACATCACTAATCAAAGAGCATCTAAACCATTTTAGTCCTATGTGAATGTAGCATAATAAAGTAAAAATTCAGAGATTTTTGAAAAGCAATAGCATTTATATTCTTATATATAAAATAGATCAAGAAAAGGGCAGCTATTCTCTGCAAGGAGCTCTGCTGTGCCAGTTGTGATCATATCCATTTTTAATGTCAGATGAAAATCATGGTGAGGTTTAGGATATTTCTTTGTAGGCCATGACACAGGTGCAAGGCTTGTTTGGTACTCTTCACTACTGAGGCTTGTGGGAAAAGAAAATACCCTTTATTAAATCACCTGAGAAAGCCTGAAGATAAGAGAGCAGCTTTTAGACACACAAACTCTTCAAAAGGGTTGTTTTAAATTAATCTTTCCACATCTCACTGAGAGCTGACCACCATGTTTTTTTCATTTCCACAGTAAATTTTCCTCTCCTAAACTTCCAATAGGCTAAATTTGTCTAGGGTATTCTTTTAATTTTTGATCCCATCCCATCAGCTTTACTGGAACACATTTGCTAGGGAAGTGTTCTGTATTGTATGAACATGAGTCTGCAGAGGAAACAGAATCACACTGGTACCATTATGATTAATCTCCCTTGAGAGGATTAGAAAGCAGGCAAAACATATGTTAAACTTGGAAAAGATGAACAATGCATATAGAGGTCTTTAACACCTTCCAATTGGAAAGAAATATTTTTTTTTATTTACAGTTATTTTATTTGGTATTAAATTTACAAACATTTTACTTATTTGACCATAATTTTAATATAACATTCTTGAAATATGAAAGTCCTCCAGATAACTACAGTCAATATATTTGTCTTGGAATTTTCTTCTTCTCCAGATTAAAAAAAATGAAAAGAATAAATAATATGATTATAAAGTGATTAGAACTGAGTGAAAAAAACCCTCATTTGTATTTCCTTCTGTTTTTCATTCTATTATATTTATCAAAGATTAAAAGATGAGAAAAATTTGGATCAGCTGGTTTGTGGATGGGATAGATCTGCTTCAATAGTGTCCTGTGAATGATGAAGAGTAAGTTATATCAGAAATTTCATGACTATTTTATTAAACTCTCTAGAGGAGTGGGCCTTACAGTGGCAATGACAGGTGGCACATGAGTGTTTTCTCTCTGTGATGTGAACCAGCCCCTTGCCAATCACACTGTGATAAACTTGCACTCGTGCAAAAGGCTGCTGCTTTCTGAAATGGTGCTTTCCCTCTTTGAAGGGCCAAGCAAACCAAGTGCTGCTCTCCTGAATCCCCAGTGAAGACTTCCTCGTCTTCTTTATCTCATTCCGTTTTCCTTGACTGCTGGAGCTCTTCAGAAAGGGGTGTGCCACTGGCAGAGCATTGATGCTTCTCTTCCCTGTCTTTTGCAGCACCCCCTCAGACCCAGCTCTGGAGAAAGCTGCATGCTGTATTATTGTCATGTAGGTGTAGCCTCTTCCCAACTGACATATTTTTTTCTAAATAAATACTAGACCATTGTCTGCTAACAAAACCAGTAGCACTCTGTAAAAACTAAAGGATAAAGCAAAGACATTAGGCATAATGCTTTCAGTGGTGCAAACTTGTTTGTGCTAGTACAGATTTAGTTAAATATTCACCCAATATATCTTAAGGTGTTTTGAATTTTTTTTTTTTATAAAATATATGTTAGAAGATTAAAGCATGTACAGAACATTCCTCCCTCTCATTCATGTCAAAATGAAATTGATAATTGCCAGTTTTTAACCAGCTCAAAAGATGCTTTCACAGCCTTCCCTTTGCAGGAGATTACTTATTGTTGCCTTTGATGTTGACATTATTTAATAGAGATCTTTCTTTTCTTTATGAATTGTTTCAACTTGCTCATGCTGTCTTCAATTTAATGAAGCTGTTGAGAAGAAAACTGTAAACAAATGAGATAGGATGGTTTAGGAAGAATGTGAATTGTATTCTTTAGCAAGAATTGTTTATGGGGATGGTTTTATAATATGTAAAACATATGGACCACCAGAAATCTAAATGTCAGGTCTTTGATTTATTATTTCATGTAATTTACATTTTATCCACTCTTTTTCCCTCTCTTCCATTTTAACATGTCGTGTTTGTAGCAATAGAACTGAACAAGATATGCTCCTGTTACAGGACTCTACCTGTACCTATTGGAACACATCAAAAATGCTGAATGAAAGCCACTGAATGTCACAATTTTAAAGCTTACTAAGGATCTGAAGGTACTAAACTTGAAAGAGACAATAAAATTTATTTTGCTTTTCTAGTTATTTCCTTTTAGAAATGTATTGTTAAGTCCACCCACAACAGAGATTTCCTGAGTCAGTTTTCAGTGCCTGTTTATACTTGCATTATATCTGTAAAAGCTGCTTTCTCACCTAATGGCAATCCAGAACCACCAGATATTTTGCAAGAGAACCAGAACCAAATCAGTTTTCAATATTTTGTTTCGTACTGAAACAATAAATCCATTTTTCTGCACTTTAATTGTGAGTGCACAAGCACGTAAAAATAAAGATTATATCACCGTAAAATGACTGCTTATTCACTAACTTTATTTAACCTACATATTTTGCATGCTAGTAGATGAAAACAGTACACAAACAGTACAAACTATAGCCATGTCAGATGAAGCCTATTTTAACAATGCCAACTCTAAATAATGGAATTCAGATTAATAGGATTCATTTGCCTTTGAGAGCTCAATTTCTTGGGAGTTTACTTGAATTTTAACATTCTTGGAAAATTAAAACATGTTGCTTAGTTTGCTCTACACCTGTAGACATTTTGCTAATTAGCTTCACAAATTCAGATCAGGTGTTGACTAGTACAAAATAATTTGCTGCCCAACAAAAAAAAAGGCTGGTGTGGAATTGTCATCAGGGAAAACAGGAAAAGAAAAAAAGTTGAGTAATCTTTGATCCTGCTTTCAGCAAACCTCTGCTGTACAAGTGAACGAGAGATCAAACGTGAACAGATTTTTGTGCTGTACTGTGCTATAGGAATCCAATACTCCAAGAATCCAATGTAAGTAAAAATATGAAATCTGCCAAGAACATCATAATTACTTAGAAATTATTACTGAGAAATACAAAAATGTGGTTTGCATATATTCCTGAACTGATGGACTTCAGCTAAGGTGGTATTGAGCTGTTGTCAGTCAATTAAATCTGTTCAGGAGATTAGACTTTTGAGGGACATGGTGTACAAGTAGCGTATTGCTAATGTTGGATAATATTTTCTTTTTCTGGGTGTGAGTTTGCGAAATTTACCTCTTCCTGAGTATTTCATAACGAGTGTGATTATTGGTCTCTCTAGAGCTGTGTTTTAACTTTTTATTATTGAATTATTCCTTTGTAGGAGACTTCTGTTTAAAAAAAAAAAGTTATAATGGGCATTATTGTTTTCCTGTATTATTTTCTAACAGAATTTAATTATTTCCTCATTTTTAACTAAACCTTTCCTGAAAAACAACATTTTGTTGGTTTTAGGTTGCATATCTTCATACACATAACTTTATCAGCCTTAAGGTGGTCTGTATACATTGTATTCTGGTATATCTGGTTAGGGTTACAGTAGGATGTCTCAGGTTTGATTCTTTACAGTGATAGCAAATGTAATAATTCATGCCTGTGAATGTAGATATGTCTCTGACAGGTGTTTGTTCCCATTTGGCATGAAGATAGACTGATAAAAGTATATGTACAGAGGAAGTGTGTCTATATGTTGAGGAAGAGGGGGTTTACACCTTTTTATTACATTGGAATCACTAGGGAATACAGATTTTGTGTGTAGAGAAAGACTTAAAGAGCTTCAAGGCACACTGTGTCTTAAAGTGAGTAGCTGATAAATGAGAAAGTGACTGAAAACAGTAGAAGGATGTTTGAGCTGAAACCCTGGAGCAGATGAATGTGTAATGCTGCTTTTTGTTGTTATTTCTTTGATTGTGATTACATTTTGCTTGGGCTAGAGAAGCTTCGTTGATTTAATAGCTGGCAAAAAGCTGATTTTGCTCCTCAGCACAGTTAGCTTGCTCACAAAGCTCTTAGTAAGGTCCTTCTGCATGTTTTGGAAGAACACCTGTGCCAGCAGCTTTTTTACAGCCTCCTGTGTGTGTTGTATGTTGTCTGTGTGTTCATGTGTGTCTGTCAGCTGGGGCCAGGGTGGAGAGGGGTAATTTCAATGAAATGGAACAAAGTCTAAATGCCTGGTTTAGGTGGCACCCACCCAATGACTGCTCTACTCTTTTTCCTGCTCTCTCCATCCCACTCCTTCAATAAAAACTACATTTTCTTTAAAAACCTTCTATACATTTGAAAGAAATCTAAATATTGAAGCATCTGGATGTGAACTATTTAGGGACCTAGTGAGCTCCCTTCTTCCTTGTATAATTCTTCATCATTGTCACTCCACCCTACTTAGGCTACCCACCCAGGCTTAATTTTGTTCCTTTCACTTGTTCCATACTGCAAATATTCTTTTTTTTATGCCTCCTGTGATTTCAAATCATGCATTAAATATACTTTGCAGGGATTTAAAAGAAATAATTTACTCTGTCATTTTAATTTACAAGTTTATGTGAGTTTTGCTCTTTTTTTTTCTTCCACAGTGAGCTATGTTGCTGTAACAGATATTTTTATATGTAAAGCTGGAATTCATAGTCTCTTTGATATTATGAAATTTGTTCATAAGATGCTATAGTAGATTGCTTAATGGTAGCAATCTTATTTTTAAGTCAAAGCAGAACTCTTGATTCCTTTTTTCTCTCTCTAGGTATTTACCTATCTCGTTCTTTCAGGCTATTGCTCTTCAATGTTGTTTTTACAGTACTACCTCTTTAATCTCTGTTCTCCCTCCTATGATAATTAGCTCTCTTCTGTGTGACTTAGCCCACTAGGCAGCCACAGAGTATTAGTATTAGGTCAGTTAATAATAATGGTCAGCTTTCCACATACTCAAGAAAACAGGCCTGTGCAAGAGGCTCTGGCTGATTTGGAGTAGCAAGATAATGGAAAACTATCTTTTAGCAGGGACTAAAGAGTAGCTTTTGTTCTTGCATGATAGCTTGGGTAATGTCAATTCACAAAAACCAGCTACACCAGGACTGGGGGCTCTACACACACTATATTTGAAGTGTCTCAATGGGTAGTAAGAGAAAAACATTTGTAGAAGGCCCCACTGCCTGCCAAGAAAGATAAAGCAGGGTATTACATGCTTAATTCTCATTCCTGCAGCCTGTGCTGGCTAAAATGTGATCTCTGCTGCTCAGAGCTGTCCTGTTAGGCCATCATCTGTCACATTGAAGTAAAGAAGCAAAATATTTCTCATTCCAAACAATGGTGGCACTGTTTTCCCATACTTTTACAGTAGTTAAACATGACAGAATCACTTTAGAATATGAACCATCCGTTCAGTCCTGAATTGCTGCTGAATATAATCAGCCTCTCACAATGTCCTGCTTTGTTATGTGGGTCAGAGTAAGTCTTTTGGTGCTCTTTTGCAACTGTGCTTTGGTGTCTCTCAGTGTGAACCGTGGCATATGAGAATTTCTTTGTGGCTTTAAATGCTACAAAGTTGTTTTTTCCATCACCAGTGACCAAGAGAAGAAGTAATTATATGTGGCTTGGACTTATTTCTATTCAGAAATAAACATGTAATTAGGAGATAATTATAGCTATGAGATAATTTGATATAAGGGAGATGTAAATGTAGATTTTGGATAACTTTCTCTACATAAAAAAGTCTTATTTACCTGTGGTTTTTTTCACATTTTAAGAACAGGTCTTACAGTTCCAGGCTTGTGATAGGAGGAACTAATTAATTATAGAGATATGCTTCCTGATGATTCACAGCTTGCTAATTACTTGCTAAAGTTTCTTTGACAGATATTCTGTCCCTGTGGCTGAAATGTCCAGACAACATTTTCCTGAGTTAGAAGCAGTTGAATCAGTCCTCCATACCATCAGAAAGCACAGGAAAAGTTCTTGAGTCTGGAGCCATAGCAACTGGCATCCATATCAAAGAAAGACATGCACTTTTTTTCTGGAGGTTTACAAGGAAATGTCAGGCACACCTTCCTGGGAAACAAGGCCTTTGGGGCTGCCAGGAGAAGAACTGGATAGCAGGTGTTTCTGTGTAATTGGCACTTGGTTCAGAGCTGAATGATAGACAATATCTCACTTTCTGAGTTGTTCTTGCCCCTGGCAACTCCTGAAACAAAGGAAGTGGACAGTCTAAGTCCTCTGCTGAAGATATTTAGGCATCTTGCTGTCAGCTGATTGAAATTCCTGTAACAGCCTTAACCTGTGTGTTGCTGCCAGCCCTGCTGTAGCTGTCTGTGTCTGTCCTTCGAGGGCCACCCCTGTAAGCAAATTCTTTCAAGCTATTTTCAGAAAATGGTATTTAAGGAGCAGAAGGGAAGATAGACTTTTTGTGTTACCTCTTACTGCCAAAGCATTTCTGTAGCTATCAGACCCTACGTTCACTACAGCTACGCAGGCATTTGTGGTATGAAATCCTCCAGCTCTTAAATAGTTCAAAACACTGATTAGAAAGAAAAGTCAGTGGCCTTTGAATACAAATGGTGTTCTAAGTATAATTTAGTGTCTCTATTTTATTTAAGCCATGCTAAATCAAATGAAACCAGAAATATTGATATAAGACAGCGCTGGAAATTTTGTACTAAACTGTGCACAGCTTTCGGGGAAATGTGCTGGGAACGCTGAAAGACTGGTTCAGAAAACCAAAGTTTACTACAAGCCAAAACCTTACTTTTACAGTTATAGAGATATCTTTATAGTCTTGGCAAACCAGTAGAAAATAAGAACACTAAGAAAGGCAAGGGGGGAGCTCCTAACTCATTGTTGTGGCCATTGTGTGTTGGCTTTCACATGCTCACAGACACACCTTGGTCTTGCCAGACTGGAACCTATTTCAGCATAAATAACTGTGGCTCTTAAGTTCTCTTGGACTGTGAAAATTCCATTTCTAAGAAGTAAAAAACATATCCACCTGCAAAATGTTTTCCCTGGTGGATAATGTCTTGTGAGTTTTCATGCCAGTGGTTTATTACAGCTCCTTGATGAACTTGGGAGGAATAATCCAGCTTTTACCAATTTCATTTTGTCTGCACAAGGTTGTGGGGGTTTTTGGTGTGGGTTTTTTCTTTTTTTTTTTCACAGCACTATTTTGTGTGTGTGTGCTTGCATGCCAGGATTTATGACTGAATAAACCAAATATAGAACAGACCACTTACATAATATTTAACATATGTTATAATGTCAGATGTGAGTTAATTTTAGAAAGAGTAATGGAGCGAACCAGACAAACTGGATCATCGCTTTTCCCTGAATGTGATTAAGCAAAGAGGAAGGATTCTATCCCACCCCACCCATGTATTCGGTATAAATTTCCTGCAAGTCCTTTAGCAGAGGAATATAAAACTGACTTCCAAGTGAATATAGGCAGATGTTGGGTGGTCCTATTTTGCACATGATTATTCAATGCTCTTCTATAGGAACACACTGGTTCCTATCCAAGTAAAAACCCTGAAAAATAGATTCTTCATCACATTGTCCAATCTAAAGGTAATGTATTCTCTTAAGGAACAAAATTCAGATAAAAGATGCCTCAGTCATTAATGGACCATTAAAAAATTAGATTAAAACCTATTTGTTACTGAATTCTGAAGCAGTGTGGGTGTTGCACTGAAAACTTTTAAGGCTCTTACTTTGTATGAGTAATATGTGTTATGCTAATGTCTTTAAATCTCTATTCAAGCTGAAGAAAATTTGTTTTGAAAATATGTAAAATTTATGTCTCTAAAGAAGTAACTAAGTGTCACACTGATCCATCCACTCCCTACATGTGTGAATGGTAAGTCATGTTAATAGATGCTCAACACTCTGCATTGTATGTCTGGAGCTAAAATGCCAAGGCCTGGTGTTTGGCAGCTTAGACTGAATCTGGAACCACTATTCTGTGCAAAACAGTGAGAAGAGAATATTTTTGATTGTTCCCTTTGATTTGCAAAGAGCAAACTAAACTTGACAATATATGAACAAAGATAGATGGAAAATAAAATACTATGAATGTGATTCTTCTGGACCCAGGGAATTTTGTAGTATTCTGTAGGAAGAAGTGGGAAGCCCAGAAAACTCTCCTTATATTCCACCTAATATTTTTCTTGCTCTTGGGTTACCATTTTTTACTGGTTATTTAATGTTGCTTCCTTACCTCACACAACTTCTCACAATATCTGCTATTTCTTTACTTCAAATGCCTATAGACCTGTAATTAGTCCTGTTAACTGTTTGTTTTAAGACAAATCATCTTAGGTTCCATGTGCAAGTTTCAGTTCACTAAGACAGTCAATGGAGGCAGGTCTAGGGAGGTTAAGAAAAAGATAAGACATAACTTCTAGTGTGACATAACTTTTGTTTGAAAGTTCTGTTGTGGTCAGTTTTATTTAAGATATAACAGTATAATAGAAGTCTGTTGGAGCATTGAAAATATGTGAATATGCTTCAGGTAATATCAGAGTCCTTGTTCAACTTGCTTAGGTTTTCGTTTTGATTGTCACATGTTAATTTAGTGACAGAACTTCAGCAATGTTAACTGTATTTTAGACCCATATAGAAATCCAAATATTCTTTTTCACTTTAATTTCCTTCTTTTGAAAACGAAACCAAACAAAATCCCCTAAGACTCCAGAGAATGTTGGGACTTCACTTATGAGAGATTAAGAGACAATTTCTTTCCTAAACTCTTGACAGCTGAAAATTACCAGGAATTCTGGCCTATTTACAGATAAACAAAAATTGTATTCTGAAAGATGTTGCTAGAATTTCAGCTCCCTCTCTCCTATTCATGTTTTACTGGCAGTATTGCACAAGCTGAATTTCTTTGTAGAACAGTACTCCTCCGGAAAATTGTGCATCTGGTTGAAGGGTTCCAATTTGTTCTCCATTCTCGCATTCTGCAGCACTTTTAGGAGAGCACTCCTTGATCACATACTATGGGAAATGAAGCCCCTCCTTTTGTAAAGCTGTTCTAACCTAAGTTTGGTGGCAGGATGTCACACATCCATCCTCTGGGCAGGTTTCACAGAGAGTGTCAAATGAAAGCCAGTGCTGCCAACTGTAAGAAGACATTTTTCTCCCTCAGTAAAGCTGGGTTCTGGGGATGCTGAACTCCTGGAATGTTTGTGGCCAGCATCTGTCATGACCTAACTCTGTGGTGGGCCAAGTCCTGCTGAGTGGCTGTAGAACCCTGATGGAAATGCTGGCTCACTGTAGGATAATTTATTTTGGTTAAATGAGGTTGCAGACTACAAGCTTAATTTTAGGTTATCCTGATGGTAAAATTATATGTCATAAACCAGAGGGAGAAGTCTTGTTTGACCTTTCATAATAAAGGATTGGGGAGTTACAGGACATGTGCATGGGGGTATGTATCAGCTTGAAAACCCAATTGGAAGGAATTTCGTATTCTAAAAGCTGTCAGATCCCACACTGCAAATAAAACCCCAATAAAATAATAAAATGAAATTTAAAACCCCCCAGTATTTTAGGGTAAATTTAGGCTTTTGCGTCACCTGGCAGAGATGTGAGAAAGTAGTTAGTATTATTGTATTGCAGGTTCTGCTTTGATTAGTGAATTTGTTACACTCAAAATCTCTTCTTCCTGTTATCCTGTATTTGGTACTAGCTGACCTGGGGATTAAAGAAAATGATTTTCATGCAGAGGTAGCTCTTCCTTAATCACGAATCTGACCACTTCACGCTATTAAAGCAAAAGTTATCAAAGCCTTGCCCTAGTTGTATCCAGATTCACTGATAATATCTGAAGAAAAATTAGGCATCGCGTCCATTGGCAATTCTCATGACTGTATTCATGCAAAGTTTGGAGGTAAAATTCTCTTTTGAATGTGATTATGGAATGGCTTTAGAAGTCTGAATATAGTCAGAGCTTCCTGACTGGCTGTCAGTGATGCCATGGCCATGTCAATGATGTCCTTTAAGTGCAGGACTCGGACTCTCTAGTCCTTTTGATTCAAAAATTCCATTTCATAATAGCAAAAAGACACTTAGAAAGTCTTCAGCTTCTTGCCTTATCACACTACACAAGGCATGTAATAATCCTCAGAAAATGCACAACCTGTCATGTCTTACAGCTTAAATATAGGTCAGAAAATCTGCCATACCAGACAGGATGGTGTGAGTGCTACACTGGAATGGCCTCTGGGGGCAGGGAAAAGTCTAACTATATCCTCAACTTCCATGACAGCAGAATCCAGAATAGCTCCAATTAGACTTCACAACCATGGATGCAGGGAAAGAATGATCTCTCGTCTCTCAGTATTGATCAAGCCACACAAATGGCAATAACCCTGGGAGAGGCCCATATGGCAGCAAAGCAGATGCTCTGGATCAGACTCGTAGATAAGTGGAAATGATTGTAGTTTATGCACAACACTGCAGAAAGCTTTTATTTGGGACATATCTTTGCAAATACCAGAACAGAAGAGAAGTGCTTGGGCCAAATTTACCTGTGGTGAACCATCACTAATAGCCTCAGCCCTGCCTTTTTGATTTGTCAGTTATGATTTTAGTAGGCCACTTAATATTAAAAAAAAAGAAAAAAAGAGGACTTTTTAAATAGTTAAATCAAGGGAGAAGCAGACAGGCTTTCATTTTCTTTTAAGAGGCCATATTGTTTATTTCAAGCAATGCTGGTAACATTCCAATGTTCTTTTGATAAGCATATTAACCAAGACCAAAGACCATGGGAACAAAAAGAAAATGGCATTGTGGGTTATGCAAGTAAGCATTTTTGTTTTCATTTCTGTGCAAGACGAGTGGTGTTACAGGATGATACAGAGCAGAACTCATTGTTAATGCATTTTTCCTAGGAAGTTCTCAGAAGACAAGGGGTTTCTGGAAACTGAGCTTTCAGACAAGGTCAAGGGTAACAAAATGCTTCTGGACACTATTCTTCAGGCTAGCAGTCTAGTCTGTATTTTTCTCATACACTGGCTGGAAGCATTAAAAATAACAGTTTAATTATCTCAGTTGAAATTTACTGTGACATGCAAAGAATATTGTCAACTTTGTTAAAAGAACTTGCAGGTACTCTCTCTGCCTTTTAGCCTGTGTGGCACTTTTTGCTGATTTATGGCAAATTTTCTAGTGAAAAAAAGGTTCTCTCGTTACTTTTTCAGAGCTCTACCAAAAGATGAGAAATGGAGAGCACACTTGTGCAGTGCTACACAGAGAGTACCTGGTGAAATTAATTTAAACCAAACAGCTGTCAAATGTACAAAGTAAACAAAATACACACATTGTGGTTTCCCACGAAAACCTTTAATTTATATTTACAGAAATGCTGCTCAGGACAACAGATAAAACAATCTATTATATATCTATGTACAAACTGTTCTAAGTTGATCATATTCCTTTAATTACGGCATTTATGAGCTAAGCCACTTTCATCACAACAAATCTTCCATCCTTTTCTTAGTCAGAATCTTTTGAAAGATAGGAGAGCCTAAGAAAAATGGCAGCTATTAAGATTAACATATTCATATTTAACAAATGTGTCTTTTTGCATAAGCAATAAATTTCCTAGAATATATCACATGTTATTTCCTGCAAATGGTCCTATGAAGTAGACTTTTTCTTTTTGTTCCTCCTTTAATATGACTTCATTCAGATACATCTGGGGAAGTCCTGCTCACTCTTCCCTTATCAGTGAGCTGGATTTTTGATTTAAAGGCAAAACTCCTGTCTTTTAGATATGAAGAAGCATATCTATGACATAATTAGTGCTCTCTTTCTGATTATAGAACAATGGATTTGTGGTGTAAAAGATATAGGATTAATTACTGCAAATTAAATTAGAAATGGATCCTTTGTTGTACGTTTTAGACCTTTCTGTTGTGTTCTCAGTAAATGGATGTTTTGGTTCAGACTTTTAAAGTAAAAATTTCTTGTATCTTAAACATGGAAATAAAATCAACCCCTCCTCTGAAATATGTAATAATTGCCCCTCTTTGTACAAGGGCATTTTTGTTTTGCCAGTGCATCCTGGTAAGTAGTGTTCTCCTGATGGATAATTTTGTCCACAGCTGTCCTTCAAAGTTGCTACCAGTCACTTTTAATTAAAAGAAAACTTTCTGTAGCAATGAAAAGTGACTTACATTTTTTTTTCAAGTAAAACTGCAGCCAGTAGCCTAAGAGTTGGTGGTTCTGACAGTTTAGAAATCTTTATTCCACTTTTTGTCAAGGAAAAGAGGAATAAAGAGAATATTCTGAGGAAAAGAGAAACAAACACGAAAGGGGAGTGCACACTTACGGTTACCCTCATCTGGACTTTTAGCTGTGAATACTTATGGATCATTCTTATATGACTATTTCACATAGAAGCTGTAGAGAAGAATGAAGCAGATTTATATCAATCTTTAATGTAACAGTTTTGTAAGTCTACCACAATCATCTTCATCAAAGGTGTATAAATGCTTTGTTCACTGCCTTGAAGATTCATTGCATATTAAAACAGTCTTCCAACAGCATGACACTTCCATTTTTTCAGGCCAGAATACACTTTTTTAGGCACCCTCCACAGAGACCCCCCACTTAAATTACCATTAATCTTCCATTTTATTTCAAATCATAATAAGGTAATTTATACAGTTGTAACTGTGTTTTGGTTGGGCTGAGACACTGTTCCTGGGAATGATCTTGATAACAATGTCACAAAGGTTCTTCCTAGAGTCACTAGAATGCGGCACAATTCTATCCTTATTCTCCACATAACCCTCCTTTACTTTTCACCTTGTGAAGTATACCCAAAGGGACATGCTCTGTTAGAACACTTAGGCCTCAGAGGGTCCTCTCTCATCTGTTGCTCACAAAAATTGTTGGAAAAACAGCTTCCTCAAGAACTGGTTACAGATGAGTACATGGAATAAGAGAGGTGGTGCCGGTAACATCAATAGTGCAACCACTGCCTTTTTACCTCTTCTGTCAGAAACTTGTAGTGCTGGTTGAATCTTTGCATCCTCCTGTTCTAGTGGACTCTCCAAAAGCATTCCTAATGTTCTTTATGTGGTTCATCTCATGCCATCCCTTTTTGTTGTCTGGGGTTGACTGAAGGTATCCTTTCTCTCCCCCTTTGAAACAGCTGCAGGAGATGGAAAAGCCTGGCCATTTTCTTTCCTGTGCACAGACTATGGGGCAATATTTCCTTGCTAAAGTGTCATGTTTTGTTTGGGGGTGTGGCAATGCTTACTCTCAGGATTGTGCTTCCTGAGACATAGTCTGCTATTATCATCCTGTTTCTTCAGGCTGACATTGTATGAAATGGCAGAGGGCATGTTGTCTGTGACAGTCTCATAGTTATGAGTCCACTGGGGATTGAGGATACTACAGCGAAGATTTGCTTCCCATTTTCTGTCTCTTGCAGGAAGTCAGAGTGCATAACTTATGAGCTAAAAAAAAAAAAACTGGGGAAAAAAGAAAGAGGGAGAGGGTTGTTTTTTAAGGTTCTCTGAAATGTTCACAGCACAGCTCCATGAGTTGTCAACACAATGAGACTGACAGCAAACTTTGCCAAGAGGCAGGAAAAAAGCCTTGAGGTTTTAAACCAGCATTGCTACTGAACTCCCTGTCCTCAAAACATGATGTAAATTTTATTGTGTTCTTCAGAGAGAAGGCCACACTACTGCTAACCTCTCTATAGATTGAACTTTGCATGGATCCTTCTTCTACTGAATACCTATGAAATCCAGTTCTGAATATTTCTTTTATCTGTGTCTTCTCTTGTTCACAAAGACAGCAGCTCTTTTTTCAAAATGCCAGCCTTCATTTTCACTCAAGAAAGCTACTCGTATATGAATCTCACTCATTCAGAAATGGTGTGGTTATGGGCACTGTCTCAAGAAGTTTCCCCTGCTAAAAAATTCAGGAAGTCAAGCAGTAAAAATTAACACAGCATATGAATTTTGGTTAGCAGCAATACACCCCTAACTCTTCTTCCTTTAAACTGCCAACAGTTTAAAAAAAGACATTTGCATGTAATCATTAGCATTTTTGTTTTCAATTACCAGTGAAAAGGATTCAGGCAAAAAATTTTGGGTAGATCCGACCAAAGGATGAAAATCTAATTTTGTGACAACATCTGAAGTTTGAGCACATATGTTCTTTGATGGAATGAAAACAAATCTCCTGACACTTTTTGAAAAAAATTTAATTGAGTTGAAGTAGAAAGGTGTTTGAGCAGGTTGGGGTATCTGAGGAGCCCTTTCCTTACTTTCCACATAAAACCTTCTTATCAAACCAGCAGCATGAAAAGCAGGTTGTATCAAATCCAGAACGCAGGGATGCTGCGTTCTGGATTTGATACAACCGCCTTTTCAAAATCTACTCTTTCTCCAAAGTTGGAAATGTTTTTATTACTTTTAATACTAAGACACCATGAATAATTCTTCTGATTCAGGCTATAATTTATTGTAGTTTTCATTGCAGCTAAATTGCATAAAGTTTTGGTTTTGTTCCCACAACAGTTTTCACATCACATTCTCATCTGAGGACATCATATGTGTTTAGCACATATACATAACAACATGCACATATTCCACACAAAGTGTCTGTGGTTCCAAGACCTGATATAGGACAGAACATCTGCAATGGCATCATTGTTGCTATTTCTACATGTCATATTTATTCAAAGTGGAGAAATACAGATTGAAGAACTCTCTGAATTAGAGAGGTTTTTTCTGTTTTTTTCCTTGTAAAAAATAGGAATGATAATGCTCTTCATAAATTGAGGAACAGACTACATTGCTTCATGAAAATTTGTTGTTTTTAACATGATGGCTGGTAACATTTCACTTGTGAGTGGAAGTTGGTCTGCATAAACAGCCATAAATCAAGTGGAAAATGAAAGAAAAAGGATCCAAATGTGACTACTGTCTTTTGGTACTTAGGGTGATGAATGTTAAAGGTACATGATTGTCATAAAAAGTTTGCCAGAGACTTCTGAAAAGTGCATTTCTTTTAATCTAGCTAAAGAAAGCAGAGTAGTTTTAGAAAAAGCAAGTTATGGTGCATATATATATTGCTCCAGCTATTGGCATGCAGTATGGTTTTCAGATATTGACTGGAGACAGCTTTCAGTATACACAAAAACAATGGAGAAGTGGAGCTGATGGAGTGTTCTGAAGCCATCCTGTCTCTTGATATAAAGAATATTAAGGTTGATCTTTTATTAAGAGAAATTATTTTGGGCATGGAGAATAACTTGTGTGAATAACTTGTGGAAACTTAAGTTATAGTGACATTTTCTTATTAAGACCTATTAGGCCTATTATTTTTGTCTGGAGTTCAGGACAATTGCATCCATTCTGATATGCCTGTTTCCTGTGATTGTTCTTTTTGGAAGGTGGAAGTATTTGCCAAGTAAAACTATATGCTTCTACCAGGAATACTTGTGGTTATCCTCTGCTGCCAAATAGCTACTGATGTCCACCCTTGAGGACAGCTTGGAGTCTGTGAAGAGCTTCTGGCTCACAGAACCTATAAATAGCCTTTGTTATACTGACTCACTGGAAGGTGACATACAATTTTAAGGTTCCACTTCCTTTCAATTAGCAGCTGATTACATTTGATGAGTTACAACGTTATTTCCCCCGTGCCAATTTTCAGTCAACAGAGTCTATGAGTTGTTAAACATTCCCATGTACAGAAACAATAGGAAGTGATTAAAGTGGGGCCGATCTGGTCATGGTCATTAAAAAGGAACCTGCCTTATCATTAGAAAGTAAGAAAAAGAAATACCCTGGTATTACCCAGGCTAGATAGAAAATTCACCTCAACACCCTCACGTAGCAGTAGCCATTTTCCTAAAAAGAGAGGTCTTGAAGGCTGACAAAAAATCTAATGGACAAGTTTGGTATTGGTAAAAGGTGTTTTCTGTCTTTTTTCCGTCAGTAGAATTCATTCCACCTGTAAATATAATTATTTCATATATGCATGTTTTGTTGTAAAAATATTGAAGTGGGACTATGATATTTAAAAGATTTGAATTGTCTGAAGGGGTCTTTGCCCTGGTAGTATAGATTTACCTTTGCAATAAGTATAACCAGTAAGAATTTCTGCTCCATCATGAGATCATTTCAGTGACATTGTGCAGGCAAATGAGTTTTGCTGTGAGCAGGTCATTATTATCACCTAACTAAAACTTTTTACGTCTTGATAAGGAGGATTTCCCTGTAGTTGAGGCACAGCCCAGGGGTTAAGGAAATTTAGCTTCAGATTTCCTGTCTCAGAACCTTATATTCCTTGGTGATGATCCCTCCTTAGACTTTTGGCTTTTGAGATTGCAAGATCAGTGGTGCTTTATTTCACTGAATGCCATCATGGGGAAGTCTGGGGTCAGACCTCATGTAAGAAGAACTATAGGCACCAAGAAGGGAAGAGTAATGCAGTATTTTTGTCCTTTTGTCACTCAGAGAGATAAAAGGTAGGACAGTTGTATTTTTAGACAGAAAAAGAATTGCTCTTAGGTGTCTTGGGGTTATGATGTTGCCGTGGTTGGTTTTTTAAATTAATTTCTTAGATTTGAAGTTACCTAGTTTTCCAATCAATAAGCAAAGAATGAGATGGAAAGGAGGCAGTTTCACAGTTCAAATTCCTCTTGAGTCATAGTGTTTGGCTTAGGGAAAGCAAAGGGCCATATTTCGCAATTAAAAGATGAAATGTGTGATGGAAAACAGAGCATCGTGGAAAGGAGTCTGTCACAGGGAGGTGAGCAATGTGACATCATTTCCATCCTATTCCACACTGTGAAAAGTGCCTGTGCTCAGCAGCATGGGGCTGGACTGGGGTGGTTATGGCTAGAACGTAACTGTTGTGTTTTAGAACAATCCCTCCCCTTTATCATCCAGTAAAAATTCATGCAGTGATCTTGTTGTTGCACAGTCTCCTCAACGTGTTCAGTTCCATTTACAGCCGCCATACTTTACAGAGGAATTGTCCTCCAGCCATAATTTTACTGCTCTTAATAACGTGTTCCTCAGGAAAAATGAACAGCTATTAAAAAAAATCTTGGCTCAGAATGATTAGATTAGATTTCATCTCTTCTGACTTTTGTTTAAATTTTTAGAATTATTTTCTTTAATTCTACATCTGGGGAAAATTTTATGGTTTATTTACAAAAATATCAGATTAAACAATCAGTGTGATTCTTTCTGGCTTTTGGAGTCTAGAGATGCACAGTGACTGACTGGAATTTACCTTAAATGATTCCTTGTTTAGGTTCTCTGCTAACATAAAACACAATAACCAGGATGATTCCACTTCAAGAAACATACTCTATGTGCCCATCTTAAGATTACTAGGCAGATAGTAGTGGTAGAAGAGAAAATTAAGGAAAATCTGCTTTTCCAGCAACTAAGAAACTCATTGTACAAAATTCTGTTTCTCCTGAACCAGAAAAATGCTTGTCTGTTTTCATGACAAATTTAAGTCCAGCTACAGCTGGAGATTTGTGTTCTTCCTTAGTATCCGTTTCCACTTAGCCTAGTGCTTGCATAGGGTCTCAAACCTATCAGAATGTGTCTTTAAAAGTTAACTGTACTGATTAGGTGGGACTGAAAATATTCTTAAAATTAAGCACATGCTTAATTATCTGTGACCTAAGGTTTTGCACTGGATTTTTGTATGAGCTTTATTTCAAAGTCTAAATTCCAAAGCTCTGATTTTGAGGGGTTTTCAATAAAAGTTTAACATCAGGCAATTCTTCCACCTGCTATTATGTTTCTGAGAACTCAGACGTGGAATAAATCATATGAAAAACCACTTGCTGTTAGCGTATTTCATGGAAATTATAGATAAAAAGTGTCTGCTCAGCCATCAGCTCCATGCTTCTACTAGTACATACTTGCCCTTGGTTTGCATACATATTCTTTCTCATAGAATGCAAGTTAAATAACAGGTACCTTTTCTTTTTTTTTTTAAGAGCAGCCTAACACATCTAATTTCTGCAATTTCTACCTATGGTTTTCCTCTTAAAGGTAATTTGTTTCCTTTCAAGTAATTACAAATTGTACATTTCTAGTCACATTATGCCAACATCAAGACTGATAACTAACTAGTTTGATTCCACTCTTATCAACATTTTATGAAAATTAGAAGTGAAAACATCACACTGGGACCTTTAGAGTTGCTTTGAGTTGTATTGAATAAATAGCAGGGTCTCTTATAGCTCTAATGATTAGAACAGCTAAAAAAGATTCCACTACAAGTTGTAATGCACCTCTCTTTATAAGAACCCTGGAAACCTGTTCATCCTGTTTATTTTACTTCTACTGTGTAGTGGCATTCTTAGAGATATGTGATTGCTATCTCAGGTTCTTGCATAGCTTAAGCTTTACTGAGTTGGAATAGCATTTCTCTAGCTAGTCTTTTAAAGCTATCCCATTTGAGCAGAAACATTTCAGTTGCATTTGGTAAATATTTTCTATTCACAGTCATCATTTAGTAAAATAATTTTTATTGTCTTACTGTCTTTTTTTTCTTCATGTGAGTTGGATACTTAGTATTAAATTGCACACTTTTTACAGCTTGGTTTTGTTGTTGTGTTGGGATTTTTTTTGTTTGATTTTTTTCTTTTTAAGAAAGCAAAGATCTATGATATCTCTTCATCAGGAACCCACAGATTATTTTGACCAAAATTTAATATTGTATGAAGATTTCTAGGTCTCTCTGTTCAAAAACAACTTCCAAGATCATTCCTGAAGCAACCAAAATTTCAAATTAAGTTTTTCTGTCTGAGAGAAGCAGAAGGTGGAGGAAGCAGTGGTAAACGTCTAAATTATGTTCTGAAATTCAAACAAAAAAAGAAAAAGCCAAGACCTCAGCAGCAGCTTGTGTCTTTCACTCAGATTTGTGCTAGCTGTCCTTTAGAACGTCTCTCTTCTACAATCTTAAAAGCACATTCCAAAATGCTAGTTTTGAATATTTGTCTCATGGTATCCATCTGCCCTTTTGCCAGATATTAGATCAATAAATTCCCAAAATATTCCCTGATATACAGTAGCAGTTCTATGATTTCCAGAGATCTAAACAGTAGAATTCCCTGTTATAAGTGTCATAAGCTTTTCCTATACATCTCTTCTAAGGCTGTCTCAAAGCACTTTCTAAACTGCAAAGAAATAAGTGCAACTGCTGTCTTCAGCAAGACTAGGAGTTTTTTTTTCCTCTTGGAACATAAACCCAGAAATCTAGCACCCATTTGCAAGCCCTTCTAGAAACTTCAATGGACCTCAGGAAAATTGTCCAGTAATTCAAGATAAACGACTGTTTGGAACAGAAAAAAAAGGTGTGTTTGATTCTCATGTTTGTTCCTGTAAACAGTTCCAGGCTTTCCTCCTGTGTCAGACCTTTTTGCTGGGGTAGCCACTAAATAGTTTTTTATATTTCTTTGGTGTCATGCTGGCTTTGTATGTATGTACACAAATAAGGCATGTGAAAGATGCAAACATAGAAAGAAGATAATTAGAATTAACAGATGAAGAGTGAGGCTGAGAGAGATGCACAAATGTAGTGTCTTTGCCAATAAATCACCAATGGGAATGATTAAACAAGAAAATATAGTATATACCTATTTTTCAGCTCTCTGATAAGCAATATGGTGGGAATAATTCCTTGGCTCTCGAGTTACATTCCATGTTAGTGGGTTAGTAATGGGTCACACATGACTGATTTAACAGAATAAAGGCTAAGATTAGATTACTCTTTTTAATAAAGTGAGCATGCTTCAGATGAAAATATTTTGTCTATTCATCAAAATTATGCATGTGGTGCCAGGCACCCCCTTCTTTTAAATGTACCTCATTGAAAATACAGCAAGTTAAACCATCTAAGCATGTGGAAGCATATTGTAGCTACTGTGGTTTTTTTATGTCATGAGGGAAGCAGCAGTGCTGCATATGAACCTGGCTTCTAAATACCAGTTTCAAATACCAAACTAGTGCCTGCAATATTTTCCTATGGATATCAAAAAATGGAATGCACTATTTATACTCTCACACACACGCACACACACACATACACACATATATATATACATACAAATAGTCAGTAGAGAGGGAGAAAAAAAAAAAATCCAGGCATAATAGATGAGGTTAAGACATAAAGTTATTTGTCATAAGATCTGACTTCTGATTTTCTGTGTGAAGTTTTGTTTGCTTGTGTTTTCTTAATCCATCAAATTACTTCTGTCCAACTGGTTATTGTACCTAAAGATTCTCATGAAGTTGCCAATTGCATTTCATTATCCGTACAAAAGGTTGATAATTCCTCAGGAATTCTAACTGCTATGATTACATGTGAATTTTGAGTTTCTCAGATGCTGGGGAAAGCATAAAACTGAAAATTGGGAATGTCAGCTTCTCTGTGAGGCAATGTATATATTTTGCCACTTAAAACCCAATTCGTGTTTGCACTCAGAATTACAAAGCAGTTGAGGCTGGAAGAGACATCTGAAGGTCATCTTGCCCAACCCCCTGCTCCAACCCTATCCAGAAAACTTTTGCATATCCCCAAGGATGGAGACTCCACAGCCTCCCTGGCAGCCTGTGCTAATGTTCATTCACTTTCACATAGAGTGAAACTAAACCTACTTCCTAGCACCTATTTGCAAAATGAAATCTAAAAGCGTTGTTTGAAATCCATGGGTAAGGAAGTTTTGAACATACTACCACTGGGAAACATATTTAGTTCTTGTATTGCTCTCTTGAGATAGTGAATCACTGAGGGGTTCCTTTCTGTGACCTGCTGTATATAATGTGCTCTCTGCTGCTTCCCATGAGGTCTAGGGGGGATGAAAAAACAAACCTTACCCCTTGACACACTTGGATCAAGACCAATGGTTTGGAGGCTCTGTCTACCTATTCAAAGGTCACAGTGGGCCATGCAGGTAGCACCCTTGAGGGTACAGATGAGGAGATGACGAAGCCCCAGCAAGAGCTGGAATTAGTCTGGAAGGAGAGAAAGTTGACAGCAACCTTCCAAATAGGTTGGAACAATCAGAGAAAGAGTGATGACCTGCTCTGTATGACATATTGCTGGGTAATGCTGCCAGATGAGTTAATAAAGCCATTGCCTAATTAAACCACATCCTTTGCATCATGTCTTCCTGCACAGTCAAGCTGTGTGCTTTCTGGCTCGTATAGTATCATCAATAATACAGATCCGACATCTAGATCATCTGGTGGTGGTGCAGGAGTTAAAATAGAATACAGCTCACTTCCTCTTAGCTGTATTTGGCTGTACAGAACTAACAGGAGTAAAAAATGGTGACAATTTATTTTTATCACTTAAGTGAGTACATTTGGACTGACTACATATGGAGAACAGATCTACTGAATAAGACTTTTGCCTAGTAACTTTTTTTGACTGTAGCCACATTTAATAATTGTGGTTGAAATGCTGGCTTTACATTTAAAAAAATGTTGACAGAGTATCTTTCGCAAATAGGAACATGCTCACATGATTCTAAACATATGCTACAGTGCTTTCCCACATCTACATCTGTTTCTTTAATTGATATTGTGTTTTAATTATTTTAGCTTATAAATACACACTAGGGCTGATAAACACGTTTTCTATCAGATGTTTTTGGAAAGAAAACTGTCGCCATGGTTTCTTTTTTTCATAAAATATTTGTTTCCTGTGGCGTTTCTTTAAGCCTTCAAAACTTTGTAACAGAGTTGTTTCTATTAACTTCTGTTGGGTAAAGATAGGGAAAGGTGCAGAGTGCTCAAATCTTAAACAGTGAGATAAACCTCAGAGTATAAAATAAAGCTCATAATAGGAGAGTGTGTTCTACTGTGCAGCACATTCACTTTTGCTCAGAGAGAGGGAAATGCTGGTATTATGAAGCAGTTAAGTCACAAGTTAATTTCAGTGAATTAATTTCAGAAGGAGCACAGCAGCCTTGACACATGACACATGCCAGTGTTCTAGTACTTCTTTATCTCAAGACATGTTTGAAACAATCAGCAATTAGAAAAAGCAATCACTAATACACACTAAAGTAACCCCTGCCAGAACTGACAGGTGAGTGTCTCTATCTGAAGATCTCTATTTCAGAAGGTTATTTGTTTGCATAGTACCCAGTTCTTTTCCTTTCTCGGTTAAATTCATGATAGATGGATGAGAGCTGAGTTTTTCAAACAGAGGGAAAGGATTAGCTATTATACCAAATATGGGTCAGAATTGTAAGTGATGTTCTACCCAGTCTGGTGCTGATATTCCCAAAGGATTCTTTCAGTGTTGGCCTTATCAGTCAACTCTTCACTTTTATTTACTTTAGCAGTTGCTTTAAAAATTCATTCCAACATCTGACTAAAATCAAGAGAGGGAAGTAAATGTATCTGCTCTATCTCATTAGTTAGCAGAGACATACAAAGGTTTGATTTCGGTTTATGTCAGACAATATTCTGTAATTAAGCACAGACCATCATCAATTCTCTACCAGAGTGACCTGAGAGATTGAAATAGGTTTGATGTTGCATGAAACATAATTCAGATAAGATGAACATTTTGGACCTAATTTTTTTCAGGTGTCTCCACCAGAATCAGTGGATCCTCACAGCAGCAGCAAATGTCCCTATTTACGCAGATGCCTTTTATATTTTCATTTAAAAAGCTGCTGCTTCTCTATCCTCAGCTGTTGTTTTAACATTAATACTGAAAGCCATGGAATTTTTTGTTTTAACTTGTTTAATGACTGATTACTGATGGCATCTTAAAGGAAACAAAACACCCTGACTTTGACCAAAGTCACAAATATGTGTTGAGAATAGCAGCTCGCTTGTATTCCCACACTGGATGAGAAAGGCTGGCATATCATGATGGAAACACACGAATAAAGAAACAACCTATGTTATAAATTATATCCCATGGATTAAGAAACAACTAATGGTATAAATTATAACTATGGAATCTAAATGGGGAATGTCAAACAAAATGTACTTTTTAAGGCCCCAAGTCGGGCTTACAGCCGATCTCTGTTCCCTTGGGAATCACAGACTTCATTTTTGCTGAAAATAGGTGACTCCAGGCATTCTTTCAGTGAATTGATCCAATCTTGCTCCTTCCTTTTAAAGTGAAGGCAATGATTCTGATGTTGCCCTCCTTTTCTCACAGCAGTGCATAATGTTTAGAATACTTGCTCAGAAAGCGGGCTACAATTCTCTTTTCCAACAGAAGCTCTTTGAGACTTCATCTCCTACTTCTTATGCCAGGGCAGTTTGTGGATGGCAGCATTTTCCTTTCCTTTTGGACAAGAATCACTTTGCAGTAATGAACTCCAGACTCAGTGAGAAAGAGAGGCAGGGCAGAAAGGCATCATAGTTCAGAGATTAATGTAATTAGTGAGAGAAAGGTGACTGTAATTCCAGTCCTCTGTCTGTAAATTACTTTTGTAATTTACGTTGAATAGTTGCCCTGTTAAAAAACTCCAAAACTAAACAACAACAAGAAAACCCACAGCACAAACACACAGTAGAGTTACTATGAATTAGTAAACTAATCCAACCATCTCTTTATCTACAGGAGTAGTCTAATTTCTGAATATAAGTATCAGTCTCTGAGTCTGATACTGAAATCTTAGAAAACAGGGCAAGTTAGGAAAAAGTTCTCTATGCACTTCTATTTTCTATCAGATAGCTCCAAATATCTATTCTTACCTTTCTACTTCTTATCTCTATGTGCCTAATTTTCACTGGGCATTTAATGGAATGAGTAGATCCTGAAAGGAATTTTTGAATGTCCAGTCCATTAGGTCCTTAACTACATCTAGAGACTGTAGCTAGTTTGGACTCTAAATGACATTAAAACATACTTTGTGACTACATATTTACAGGCACTGTTTGATACAGTGGGAATAATGACCTAGCTCTAGGCTGTCTTTTCTTGCTCGTTTACAGGTTGGACTCCTGTTGAGGAAGACATCAACAAGGCCTAATATGGCTCATAGAGTAGCACTGCAGATATAGTGCTTTTGGAAGTTTTGGTCATTGTATGAAAATGGCTTTGGCTCACGTGCCAGCATAATTTCTTGTTGCACTGCTGTTTAGGGGCATGATGGCAGCATCCTCTGAAAGCATTGCTGCTAACACAACTGGATTAATAGTTATGGGACAGCAATAAATCTTTGGACCCTGTGCAAATTCAACTTAATTGAGCTGAATTGATGACAGAGTATTTCTCCAGGCACCCTCAAAGCGTATTGGAAAGACTGAACTTTGCTTAGCTGAACTGTGGAGCAAAATTTTGTATTAATACATCAACAGGGAGTTCTGAACGTTGGGTTGCCACTCAGATCTTTTCTTGCAGAGAGCCTTCCTGCCATACAACAGTGGAAATGCAGCAGCCTACACTTCTAAAACAGATTATTTGGATTAAGATACATTTCCTTTTCTTAACATGAAATACAACAGGATCTTCTCATACAAATACACTATCTCAGCTTTGTCCCACTTCATAGTATGTCTGCTGGTAATCTGCATTTCTTATTGCCACTGAAGTGTTTAAGCATAAATTTCTTAGACTATCTAATTTTCCCTCAAATTTTGTGTAATGCCAAGAATGACAGCAGGAAGTTGTAACAAACACTAGGTGTTCAATTCTGCAGAGTAGTCAGGGAATTAGACGTAGCTAGGTTGTCACCTCTTCAGCACAGATGTAAGCATTCCCATGAAACAGTAATGTGCTTTTCCAGCTGAGTGTGTGAGCTTTTCTTTGGGCTGATAAACTATCTCAGGTGGACAAAGCTCCTTTATGAAATGTTAAGCAGTGCCTCCCTGACAAAGCTATAGCAGAGTCAGGTTAAGGGCTGAGGTATCAGGGCTGCATTTGAGCCTGTCACATAAATCAGATTCCATCACTGAAATAAGGCTGTCTCCTGCAGAATGCAGGTGGGATTAGATATCTTTTGAATTGCAGACATAAATTAATTTCAAGCAGTTGGTTTAAAAATATGAATTTATTTTAAAATCATATTGTAGTCATATTTTTTCATAAATAAATGAAAGTCCCAAGCACGGGCATGATTTTGTTTGCATAGTGAACCCAGTATCCTGTTTTCTCCTTGCATATAGTAATTATGACTGTCAATTCATTTATCTTTCCCTTTTTTAACCTCTGTCCGATATAAATCTATAATTTGTTCATTTGCATATAAATACTTTCATATATCAAGTTCTGTACTATTTGTCAGTTATTTTCCACGATTTTTTTTTTTATTATTCTGAAGATTTTTGTTATGGAGTATGCAGCTGACCCATGTGAAACTTAAGACCTTGTCTGCTCCCTTCCCATAGCTCCTGGGGAGCATGAGAAATAGCTGTAGATAAAAAGGTTATGGCAACTTGCTTCCTTCTCCTCTGTTCTGAAACCATTTTAGCTTCTGCCTGGTTTGTCTTTGCATAGCTCATTAAGTCATATCCAAGGAAGGGAGTATTAGGCATGCACCACATTTTCATCCTGGTTACATGACACAAGCAAGTAGAAGGGTCTCCAGCCTCATTTTCTGGAGGAAACGCTCATGTTTGTGACTAAGGTTCTTGGAAAGCCCTTCTAGTAGGCTGAGTGACATTTTCCCTTTAAGCAATGTTAATTTTTGTCAGTTAATGTTTAGTATCCGTTGTACCTGAATTATCCATAGAAATAAGCCTTTCTGATACACATAGCAGACTTCTGGAGATATGAAAGAATGTCACAGCTTTCCTGCTTTCTGCCCTGAATGGCACATGCTTCTGCTAGAGAAACATGAGCAGAAGCAACTCACAGAATGCTGTTCCCAACAAGCCCTAGAACTTCAGCAAGTACCACTTAGCTTATTCTTAATGAAAGTGCTAGGAACCTTAGCCATGGCTACTTTAAGTGTTAAACTACATATAGTTTAAGAGTTTAATCACATTTGATGCAAGCATAGTCAGAGAAGAGAATTAGGTACTACTAGACAATGATTCAGACCATGAGCTGTAGTTTCTTGAACATAGATTCTTTGTCAAGAGTCACAGTTTAAGCAGCTTCCATTATCAACCACTTGTTCTATTTATTTTCCTTTTGTACCAGTACAGCCAAGTGTGATGCTACACTCTGAACCTAAAATAAACGTACAATGAGTAGTATATTCTGGTGTGCAAAGAGAAATGCACTTTACTGTGACCTGTCTCTAGCTTTTCAGTGGTATTCTTCACTGTACTGCTTGATCATTTCATATATATATATTCATTTTAACTCTGAGTTTTGAAATTGTCGAAAGGGATATTATTCTATTCCTGTTTAAATACTCCAAGTATATGTAGATATAAATATTTACTGATGCAAAATTGTGATTGCTCTCAATGATTTATCTGTATTTTGCCCATAAGAAACAGCAAGAAGAGATTAAAAAATTAAGCATTTTTTCCAATATCACATCTATAACATGTTGCTGAAGATCTGAACAGTTACCCTTCATCTCAGAGATCATCTTTGATTATACATTTAAGTATTTCATTGGACCTTGCATTATATTTTCACTATAATGGCTCGAAGAAAAATCTGTGCATTCTTATGAGCTTGGTGACTTTAACTTTCACTGTATAATTCTACCAGAATGACAATAGTTTTCATTTCTGTTCTCACTCAGGCACAGAATCACAGAATGGTTGAGGTTGAAAGGGACTTCTGGAGTCTGTCTTGTCCAACTCCACTACTCAAGCAGTCCCACCTAGAGCAGTCTGCCCAGGACCATGTCCAGATGGTTTCTGAATATCTCTAAGGGTGGAGACTCCACAACCTCTACGGACAATGTGTTCTGGTGCTCGGTCACCCTCAAGGTAAAGAATTGTTTTGTGATGTTCAGTTGGAAACTCTTGTGTTTCAGTGTGTGCCCTTTGCTTCTTGCCCTGTCACTGGACATCACAGAAAAGAGCCTGGCTGTGTCTTCTTTACACCCTTGGGCAGAGAATCTAGCCCTTGCCCTGGTTAAATTTCTTATGGTCAGTGATTACCCAGCTCTCTAGTCTATCCAGATCTCTTTGTAAGGCCTCTCTCTACCCTCAGGGGTAGAGACACAGCTCCTCCTGCTTTGTGCCATTGCTGTACTCACTTAAAGTACATTCAATTCCTGCATCCAGACCATTTATTAAAACATTAAACATCCCTAGCCCTGAAATGGAGCCTGGGGGAGCCCCACTGACTGTCTGCCAGCCTGACATAATCCTACTTACTAAAACGTTTTGAGCCTGACTTGTGAGACAATTGTTCACCTAACATATTTTGGAGTTGCCTAGCTGAGTGCTAGTCATTTTGTCCAGAGGTTTACTCTGAGAGACAGCATCAAAAGATTTACTGAAATCTAAACCTGCTACATCTACTGACTTCCCTCGGTCAACTAGATGGGAAACCTGGTCATAAAAAGAAATTAAGTTGATTAAGTAGGACTTTCCCCTCATGAGCATTTTGGCTTTCATCAGTGACTGCACTGTCTCTCAAATAACTCCTGGAATAACTTTTTCCAAAATTTTACCAGGCACAGATAGGCCTGTAATTACCAGGGTCTTCCTTAATCTTACTGAAAACCGGAAAAACATTTTGCAGTTTCCAGTTGCCTGGGACTACTTCAGACTCCCAAGACTGGTCAAAAGTAGTGGAGACAAGTCACACAAGGACATCTGCCAACTCTTTCATTACTCTGTGATGAATCCCATTGGGCTCCATAAATTTATGCATCCAGCTGGAGCAGCGGGTCTTGAACAAGTTCAGGGTTGTTTGGGTTTTTATTTGTTTTGTTCTGGTTGTGAAGATAGCCAAAACACTGAAAGGTTATGATTCTTTTCCTATACATCTTTACCATCTAGGTCTGAAGCATTTTATGCTAGCTTCTAGTTAGGATAATGGGAAGACTACTTCAGGAAGAATTTTACAATTATTCTCTTTTAAAATACTTGCTGTTTCTAAAGTTATGTGGTAACTACTTTCCATGTTATGTTATTAAAATAACAAAAGAAAGTATTAGTAAAGAGTAGATATATGACCACAAAAATAGCTCATTCCTAGCTCCACAATCATGGAGTAATCTCACTGGATTGTGTGCACTAGAAAACTTAAAAATAAGCATACATGACTGAAGAGTTCTCAATATCTAAAGGTGATGACAATAAGACAAAGGGAAATAATTCATACCATTGTGACTATGAAAAGTGTGTATATCAATAAGTTTAGGAGTTAATAGGGCTTATATAAATTCACTCCATAAAAGTGACCTTGCTTGTCATCACAACTAGTTCCAAAAGGACCTTGTTAACAAATAGTTGTTTAAGGTTTTTCTTTATTATTTTACTTACTTGGAAGTTTTAAACCCATTTAATTTATTTACATAATTTCACTTTTGATTTTTACATTTCCTCATTTTGATAAAGAATGCAAAATATGAGAAGTAGAATAAAATCATCAAGGTTGGAAAACACCCCCAAGATCATCAAGTCCAACCTTTGACTGATCACTACTGTGTCAAATAGACCATGTGGCACTGAGTGTCACATCGAGTTATTCCTTGGACACCTTCAGGGATGGTGGCTCCACAAACTCCCTGGGCAGCCCATTCCAGTGCTTGACAACCCTTTCAGTAAAGCAAGTCTTCCTGATGTCCAATCTGAACCTGCACTGGCACATCTTGAGGCTGTGTTCTCTTGTCCTGTCACTTGTTGCCTGGGAGAAGAGGCCAACTCCCACCTTGCTTCATCCTCCTTTCAGGCAGCTGTAGAGAGTGATAAGGTCACCCCTGGGACTCCTTTTTCCAGACTAAACACCTCCAGCTCCCTCAGCTGCTTCCCATTGACTCACTCTCCAAACCCTTCATCAGCACCGTTTCCCTTCTCTGGCCACACTCCAGCCCCTCAATGTCTTTCCTGTAGTGAGAGGCCCAAAACTGGACACAGCACTTGAGGTGTGGCCTCACCAGTGCCCAGTACAGGGGGACAATCCCTGCCCTGGTCTTACTTACCGTACTATTACAAAAATACCTATAAGAGTAGACTTTAAACACTAGTTAATAAGATCAATGTTGGAAAAAAGATTAAAGAAAATTGAAAATACAACTTGTATATCATTTCAAGAGATTGCTTTCACATGCAAGGGTAATAATACTTTGACCAGGATTTATATGTGCAGTCTCTACAGAAAATAATTCCTTCTCTTGTGTTAACATTCAGTGAACCTCATATTCACTTAATGTGAGCACAATGGGATCAGCTGTCTTGTCAAGTTAATCTATAACATTAATGCAGTGTTTTATCCCTCTATCTCAGGCTCCACACACATAAAACATTAATATATTTAGTTTTCAGCAGAATGTTCTTGTGTCCATCAGTTACAAATGCACGGTTTTATCCCCGGGCCAGTGAAGTGCCTCCATACCTTGCTGTTACTGTGTACATACTGTGATTCCCAAATCTGTTACAAAAGAGCATGCAAATTAAAATGTCTCCTATATGTATTCTAAAATCAGTGTATAGAATATGCTTCAGTACATACTGTCACTCATACTGTATTTCTGGTTGGTTCTCATCTGGTTTGATAGAATATAAAACCTTACTGGAAAGGTCCTGTCTGAAAGCTGTTACAGAGGGACTGGTACTTTGGTTTGTAGATGGAGATCATTACTACACGAAATCCATCATTTTCATATGCTGTTTCAATTCCATTGTAACTTGTGGGCAGATATATAAAGAGGCATGATGACCTCACAGAAAAGGCAATAGAGTAGAAAACCTACTTTTGGCTCTTTTGTTGATTTATTTTTTTATTGTCAGTGAGCTATTGCCCTTTGTGAATGATGTTTATAAAGGCTGTGAGTTGCTCATCATGGTACCTGCACGTACAGCACTCCATACCCTGGGTATCATTTATCACTTCCAGATCCTGCTGTACTATCTGGAAGTAGTAGGAAGTGTTTACATTTTTTCTTCTTCTTTTTCTCTATTGAAGAACTTGAACATATATTTCAAAGAGAAAATGACACCTGGATGAACAGATTAGAAAATAGGGTGCTAGGTTCTTCTATCTAGATGCCAAGATAAATGAGTGCTGCAATATTAACACAGGGTGGAGTGGAAAAAAAAGACAGTAAAATTTTTATTTCTCTGTTGGAAAGGTTCTGCAAAACATCTTGAATTAATCATTTGATCAATAATCAATTAATCATTTGATCATTTGTCTTACAAAATATTTTTTATTTTTCATTTACTAAACAAAAAAAGAATTTGAGTGTCATGATCAAGTTCAGGCCTTTAGTTGCCCAAAAGTGCAAGGAGTGCAAGAAATGATTGGTTTGCTCTACAAGAGACTGCTGTTGCAGTACTTGCCTTTACAAATGTGCAGTTACATTGTTCAAGGCTCAAGCACTGTTTGAAGTCTTGTATAGTTCTTTTTTCAGGCCCTCTGTACAGAGTTTGAGTTTCATCTTTAATCAACAGCCAGCTGTTAGGGCTGCCACTGATTCCTGACCTGTAATTACCCCAGAACCTCATCCTGCTGGCTGGCTTCTCAGAGTCTCCTGATATGCATGCTACAAGATTGAAAGTGGCAAAAAATCCTTTGCAAAGGTACCAAGAGATTTGTATCTTTGCACTACAAATCAATCCAAATACTGAAGGCACGAGTCCTGTTCTCCCCTCACCCCTCCACTCATTTCCCTCTTTAACTGTGTCCTGCATTTCAGGTTGTAATTAAGACTAACAATGTGAAATCAAGCAAGTTTGCTTGAATCTGCCTCTAGGAAAGGATCAATTGGCAAACCAAATGCACAACATCCTTGCTGATGAGATCCATGTTATTTGCTGGACCATCTGATTATGTGTTTTAGTATGAACTGTGTAAGGTTTTTAATGCAATGCACTTTTTCAGTAAGTTTCAACCATACACACACTTTAAGTATTATAGATTCCAGTTGTCATAAAACATTGACTTCATTGTCAGCTCTATCTACTCTATTCTTGAATTTTGAATTACAAAGTACTGCCAACCAGAAAATATACATTTTTATTCCAGGATGAATGATGGTTGCAAGCCTTGAATTGGTTTCAGTTCTCTCTCCCTTTCATCTGAGAGGACAAGCTTGTTTTTTTCAAAATATTCCATGTCCCTCAGGTATGTGTTTTAGTAAATATATATGCAAAGGAAAGGCTAGAACAGTTGCAAGTTTTGATTGCTGCTATTGCTAATTCTGTAGCTGACTCCTTTTAGAGCTGGCCACCATAACTAGCTAAATCTAGATTTATCTTTCTTTAGCTGAGGGAAGTAGCTTCACATCTGTTAAGAGATTGTCGCCTGATGAGTCCATCTGAGATCAGAAATACTTTGCATGAAGCTCAGGTCTCAGCAATGCACACATTCAGGATTACTGTTGTGATCCAGCCAGGATGCTCACATGAAGGGACTGATATATTCTGAATGCCTACATTCTAAGTATTTGATGAACAGGTGACTAGGATTATGGATTGTAGGAGAGGCAGGAGACCTGGGAGTAAAGATGATCTTCTGTGCATGTATGTGTTTCTCTGTTCACTGGAGAAGGAAAAGCAGATCCAAGAGTTTTTAGAAATTTTCTGATTTTTCTCAACTAAGCTATATACTTATGCCTTTTTAATGCCTCTGATCTTTTTTTTTTGCCAAGCAGCTACATTCAACTTAACGTTTACTTGCTGAGAGTTGTTAGTGGGAATAAATTGTTGCTAGGTTATGAAATGCATCTTTCAGTATTTCCATAGTCAACGGTTTTGATTTTATCTGATAAACTCAAGTATTGCACAGGGGAAAAACTAAGCTGTATTATTAACATGGGCTGTTGAGAAAAACCTTTTAAAAAAGCAGAACTCCAGGATGTAATATTAAGAATTTTTGTAGATAATTACATGAAGCCTGAAAATATATTCAGTTCAGATCCACAGCAGCATGGCAGAGACTAAGACAGAAGTCAAACTCAGATCTGATTAAGGGGTTTTGTGGTTTGCTTTACATTTTTTATTTTCTTATAGATCTCACCTTTCATGGTCATATTAATTGTTTTTTTCTAGCCTTGTTTCCAGTCTGTATCTGATATTCAACTACACACTGTAAAAGTAACTTATGCATAACAATTTTCTCTTCATTGATTAAAACAAGGATAGGCTGCCATATAGAAAGCTTCCTACATTGATTGAAGAAGGCAATTAATAATCAGTAGGAAAAAAGGTTCTTCTATATAGTTCCTGAGAAATCTTTATCTATATCACAGAAGATTGCGCAGGCTGTAACAGACTGTTAGTATTAGTAACAGGCTATTAGTATTTCCACATTGACTCACAGTTGTTCCTGATATTTTCCCTGTGATATGACCTGGGCATGAGGAATCTGAAATACTGCGTTCAGTTTACACTTTCTGAAACCAAATTGTCATCTGGTCAATTCAGTTACTCTGATTAAGTCTGTGGTGGGGGGGTACAAAGAAGAGAGGGCAGAGCTGAAATGTAATCCCCAGTGATCAATATGGTTACATGGGTCTGTGGAAAGTCAGAAGGAAATTATGGCAGTGCTAGAAAGCCTAAATACATATGTAATAATATAGCTAGCCATGCTACAGTCAGTCTTTAAAGAAGTGAAACACGAAAAAATGATGAGTCTCTGTTTCCTATCACTGCATTTTATAATTAAGTATGTGGTGTATATTTTTAAAATACCATTTTTTTGAATTGCACAATATGAAAAAATGTCACCTCTTTAAATTATGTTTTCTAGGTAACGCTAGCCTACAGAGAGGGAAAGAAAAAAAAAACAAAGAAAGGATACATTGTTAAATGAGAGATTTACAAAATAAGGTATCCGAAGTTAAAAACTAGGACTATAAAAGGTTTTTCCATCAAAAATAACACTGCAAAAGATAAGAGATTTTACTATGTATATATGTGTATATACATATATATTTTCAAGTATTACTGTTCAATAAAAAGTTTTATTTTTTACAAGGGCAGAAGAGAAAACAGAACCCCACAGCTTTTTGATAAAACTGTTGTCTTTCTGGAAGCTTTGCAGAAACTGAGGAGAACCCAATCTTAAACTCCATTTGCCAGTCAAGAGCACCTGACTCAGCTTCTCAGTTTCCCATTCAGTGAGATTCGAGGTGTTATCTAACCCCTGCAGGGCAGAGCAGCTTTTCTTTTGGGTGAGTCACGGATAGGCAAGTACACAAGACAAGCTTGGGGGAGAAGGAAGGCATTAACTGTTGTGTGGTTTCCCTTTCCTAAAAACTCCATGTTAGAAGATAAGCTGGAATTGTCACTTCTGTGAACTGAAAAAGAGGCCCCCAAAAGAACAGTGATGCAGCCCATCTCATTCAACCCCCCCTGCCATGGGCAGGGACACCTTTCACTAGACCAGGTTGCTCAGAGCTTCATCCAACCTGTCTTTGAACACTTCCAGGGAGGGGACACCCACAACTTCCCTGAGCAACCTGTGCTGCTGCCTCAGCACCCTCACAAAAAAAAAGTTTCTTTCTAATGTTTAACCTAAATCTACCCTCTTTCAGTTTAAAATCATTAGTCCTCCTTCTGTTGCTGCACTCCCTTGTAAAGGGTCTCTCCCCATCTTTCCAGTAGGCCCCATATAGGTACCGGAATGTGCAATTTTAAAAAGAAAGGGAGAAAGAGCCCTTGATCCACATTTTTAAAGGTGTTCTTTAGTTTCCTGTTCTTCACAACTACTAACTCTGACTACTCAGGATGTATAAAATACTGGGTATAGTCTATGGCAACAACTAGGAAAATAAAATTAGTCATGTCAGATTTTACTGAGGGTAACCAGGCAGAAAGTGATCCACAGAAAGGAAGGTACCCATTCACAGGGTGAGGGTAAGAATTCTTCCCTCATCTGCTCCTACAACAGTCCTCATACTGGAGTTATTTAGTTACCAAAGTGCTGTGTAATAGAATCAAATGGATGCCTGAGAGGTGGGTGGGAATAGGCCAAAGTCTCCAGAGATTAAGTCTTAGCTTCTGGATTGAGATAAATGTCTGAGGGAATGGGAAGAGGAAAACAAGAAAGACAGTCTTGAGTTGTGGCCATTCTCGACACATTTAATGAAAAAAGCAGTGGAATTAGATTAGATTAGGTATCAGGAAGAAATTCTTTACAGTGAGGGTGGTGAAGCACTGGAACAGGTTGCTCAGAGAAGTTGTGGATGCCCCATGAGAATGGTGATCACATACTTCTGTAAATTTAGACTCAGTATTATGTTCATGCCGCTTCACATGAAGTGTTGTGAAAATTACAACAAATTAATAGTAATAATTTTAAAAACCCTATTTGATGCATTCAGTAAAAACAAAATAATCCATCCTCTTGCACGATCCTTAAAACTTTCTGATGTATGAAGCACAAAAACATGTACTGTTACCACGTGCATTCAGCAGGAGTACTGCTTTGTGCCAAGTCCAGTGGGAAAGCAGAGGTACAGGGGTTAATGTTGACATAAAGGCCAAATCCTGATTTCTTTGATGTTAAGAGGAAAGTTTTCATTGAGCCCAGTGGGATTAAGATTTAGTGTACATGTTCTTGTTTCTTTCAAGTTAGTGTAGTCTAACATTGCTCAAATCTGTTAAGTAGTCTTTACTAGTTCTGTACTGTTAAATAAAAGAAAATTTTATGTTTAGAGCAACTTCTTTTCCTTCTTTCCAAATAAAAATTTTGACCAAGAGGAAACTGCAACTAGAATCTATAGATATTGGGTTTGAAATCTTAAAAAATATATAGATAAGAATATATTAAATGTTTTTATTAGTTACTTTTTAACCTACAGGCATCTATAATAATAGAAAACAGGAAATTATGAACTCTCAAAAAAGGTTATTATATCTCTTTTCATCCCTTCAAGCATTGTTTAAAAATCTATTAGGCTCTGGATGCAAACAAATATTTTTTCTTCTACATTAAAGCGATTCTTAGTACCAATTTATACTTAAGAATCTTTGGTCTACAGCTATTTCTTACCCAAGGTACTGGTGATGCAGTCATGTAGGCGTTAAACAGAAACAGCAGCTTTAATGCAGATATTCTTTATGTGATTGACAATTACTGTGCCAGTGTTATGTCTGAGCATATCATTTTCTTAAATGTGCAAGATAAAATCTCCCTTAAAATTTTTACACTGGAAAAGTAGCTAAAAACAAAAACAGTTTTGCAGAAAGTCAAAACTGATGTTCTTCAACATGAAGACCAGAAATGGAGAAGTAATCTCTCATGTCTTTGTACCTGGAAGAACACACCCCTTATAGAAAATCACTGACTTAGAAATCAATTAATTTTTCATGGTTTTGAAGAGTAAAAAATTGCGGGATGCAACACAACTTGTAGGTCTGAGGACTAGGGAGATCCATTTTGCCACATAATTTCAATTTAATATAATGTATTCAAAAAAAAAATTACAAGGAAAATAAGCTTACATTGCTACCATAGATAAATGTGCTAAATTCATTGCTATGCTTCTGAAAGCTTATCATTGGAATATTGACAAAGAAAAATTGCATTTTAAATTGCTGTCTGTTTAACTCTCAGCAAATTTGATTTTTGTTTCTTTGATATGAAAAATAAGCCTAAAATGACATATATGCTTACATAACCTATGGCATTTGGCATTAAGTCCTAGGAAGTAATTCACCCAATGGAAAGATGGGGCTGAAGCAGTTTTGCAAGCTGTCTGTCTTACCTGGGATGGTTTCATATTTGCAATTGCTTTTTAGAGATCAAATGCATTAAACCCTAAAGAAGCACGAGAAGGTTGACTACTTCAAAGGATTTTTAAATTGAAAAATAAACATAAAACAAAACCAAATAATTTATACAAATGTTTTAGAAACAGTACAACTGATTATGTGTGGAAAAAAGTGACACCTGTTCAGAGAAATAATTTAGCTTCTAGATTTAAGCTAACACTGCTTAACCATTTGTTATTCTAACTATTCTACTGAGTTCAGGTCTAAAATAGTCCATAATGCATATATATCGCCGCATATATCTGCATAGATTATACTCTAAGCATTTAAGTTTATATTTACAATTCAACTTCAGAGTTTTTCAAAAGTAGGTCTATTTGCATTGCTCCTAATTCTGCAGTAGGTGGCAGTGGGTAGTGGAGAATATACAAGAATATACAGTCTAGATGTCATCACATTTTTAAGGGAAGCTTAAAAATGGCCAAGTGTTTTATGCTTTTGAGTTATGCATATATCAAACAGAAAGGAACTGTCAAACAGAATTTCTAAATTGTTGTGTTTAAATAGTAGCTTTGGCAAAGCATTATGAAAATAAGTTAAACTGATAATGGAGTCAAGTGAAGATGGAAATACAGCACACTTTCCTGTAAATAAGTATGGAGCTGAGTCCACGTAAGAAAACTAAACTGAAGGTTTAAACTCAGGAGAAGGTTCTGCAGGGCAGCTCTGCAAGTTAGGATAATGTGGTGAACACAATTTACAAATAGAAAAAGAAAACTGCCAGTTCAGTTTTATCTATATTCCTTTGGAAATTGTTTATATTAACTTTCAGTGTTGCACTGGCATTTGAAAATAGCTTTGCAATTAATGAAATGGAAAACAGTGGGATGGGAAAGGATTTGGGTATGATGTTGCCAGTGTGGAATATTAACAGGGTATCAATAGGTTGGTTGTGTGGGAGGATGATTTGTGAAGTTTTACAACAGAGATCTGATTTTACATTCCTTGCACACCTGAAATATGAGAGCTTGAGGGTATAGAGAATGTGAAATTGGATGAAAAAGTCTGTCCAAGAAGAACATTCGAAGTCCGGTTTTTTATTGATTCCCGTTTCTTGCTTATCTGAAAACCTGGCTTGCTAGATTTATACAGAAAGTGCTTGGTCGGCGCTGCTGATTTTCACATTTTCACCACTGTATTTTGTGCTCCAAATAGACCAACCAAGACCTTAGGAAGTGCAAGGCATCCACTAGTTCACATCTCAGATACTTTGAAGTGACCAAGAACTAGGAGTTCCTGTTTTAATTTGCTTCCTGTTTTAATCTCCAACATTTCAAACCTTGCAGCTGGAAGCTGTTGAGTGCCCAGTGTTTTGAAAACCCTGGTCACACATATTGCTGGACCTGGACTAGCTGAGGTAAAACTCCCACTGAAACTGTTTATGATTTTGTGGCCAAACTCTGCCTCCCAATACTTCACATGGTTAAGTAGTAAGAAATCATTAAGTTAAGCTATATGGTTGTGCTTAATATTAACTCTCCAATCATAAACATAATCCATCAATAGATATTATCTTTTGTGTGAGTTAATAGTTTACACTAAAAATAAATATAAGCAAATTCACAGAAACAGAGGAAAAATGGTGACTCAGAGTTGGTTGGAGTTTTACCACTGACCCAGTAGTAGTAAAATGATTGTAATCTCTTTGTGTCACTCATCAGCTAAATTTCTGTAAAATTAAAAATAAGAGTAATGTTTGGATAAAACTGATAGTGATGAAATGCTTACAGAGTGTTTAAAAAAATTAAATTTTGGAACAGATGCAAGAAATAGACGCACCTTATTTAGTCTTTAGTTAAAGTATAAGCTCTGAAGTTAGACCCTAAGTATCAATAATTTCACAAAAAGACCCATTTCACTTTTAAAATAAAAGGAAATTATTGCCCCTGTTAAACCCTGGTTGAATATTTTCTTGATTCACTTCTGCATTATCTAGTTTTATGCTAGCAATGTGAATGCGGCCAATGAAATTTGGCTACTTTAAGTTTGAAATAATGCATTGATAACTGATAGCTTTTGTGTGGTATCTCTTGTTCTTTGATATTGTTTTATGTTAAGATGTGTCAAATATTGTGTTGCTCTCTAGGAAACTGAATAACATTTTTGATAAATCTTGAGTCATGCTGAACAGTATTTCCCAAGATATGTCAAAGTTCTCTTCGAAATATATCCAGGTTTTCCATTTTCTGTGTTCTTGTTTATGGCTTTTCTTATACTTTTAGAAATATTGAATTCTTGTTGTCTGATTAAATTTGGTGTTCGTCTCTTTTTTTATAATTTTTTACCTTTTAGTACTGTACATTTAATTTCTATCCATGTGATTTAACCATCAATGTTTTTAAATTATAAATCTTTCAATGACTATTCTTGCTGCAAGTAATTGTAATGGTTTTGGGGTTTTTTTAATCAGGAAGTTACTATTTTTAGGCGTCTAGGAGTTCCTCATTCTTTCATGGACAATGCCACAAATATCTCCCAATTTTTATAATATAGGGGGGTTTATAGAAGAAATAGTATGGCACTTTTGACTGTAAGTCAAAGAATCAATTATCAAATACAGATATAAAAAAAATGAGAAAAATAGGGGGAAAAAATTATGTTCTCTAATACAATGTGATTTAGTTCTTTCAAAAACAATATGTTGTAATTGATTTATGTATGTTTTTAGCAGATTAAGGTAAACAAATAAACAAGGGAATTGGGATTTTTTGTTCTATTCATTGCTAACCTGCCAGCACCTTTATGCTTGTACAGAAGAGTGCAGATAAAAACTCCTCAGGACACAGGAATTGTGCTTGTTGTGTCAGTGACCATTAGCTGTACATCCAGTCCAGGTTGCACTTGAAGGCCAGGTATGACTTAATTTGCCTGTGCCCAAACAAACGAGCAGAAAGAGTTAAAGTCTGAGAACATCCCAGCAGTGGTAAGGGAGTGCCTAGAGGCTAAAAGTTCTGAACTGGCCTCCTGCAAGTCACAACTGTTTTGCACCTTTTATGCTTTGAAGCTCTTCGACTCTGACACGTGTAGAATTCTCCACAGAATTCTGAGTACCCAAATATCTCTCTCAAAGCCTCTCTGCTGCTCTTTCTTGGTCTGCCAGAGATAAGACACCATGTGTCAGGTTCCCTGGTGAGATGAAATGAGACCATGGCTGAATTTGGCCTAATCACTGTCTCCACGAACTGGCTGTTAGTGTGACTCTCAGCAGTGGGTCTGCTTTAGGAGATGTCCGCTTTAGGAGATGAGTTGCCAAGGCCAGTTTAGCAGATGCTGAATGATAGTTATCCACATTAACAGCATGGCATTGACAGAGAACTGCTCTGACTGAATGCCACGGGTGTGCAGATCTGCAGAGGAAAATATCTGAGTAAATTATTAACTATGAGAACAGCTTCATTTTTTTGCAAACCTGCAATAAGCTTGGAGCTGGGCATGATGAATGATGCAGAAAATGTGAGTAGGAGGTGGCATGTTCTTGAACAGAAAGTTCTCCAGCATACTTCCCCACCTCCCTACGCAATCTCAGTTTTTAAATGTGTATGTGAATATATGGCTACTTGTCTGGTACTGGAAAGACAGTTGTGGCTTAATATTAGCACCAATTTTCCCTTTCTCCTAAAAATTATTGAAGAATAAGATAGGGGTGTAATTTTTGTTTTTCTTTCTTTTCCTCCTCCCCAAAATTAGACAAACTACAATGAAGATTAAGGACTCACCTTATTGACATAACACGAACACTAACACACTTTTGTGAAATACTGAACAGAGATATAAGGACTCTGCTCCCTCTGAAAGACAGGTCTTAAATTTTAAGCTTGGTAAACAGATAATATTAAATCAAGGAGTAGAAAGTGTCTTTTAGTAATGCAATTATTTTCTCTATGCACTGTTTTGTTTTTCCATAAAATATCTGTAACTCCCCTTCCTGAATCTAGAATATTTAGAAAATAGTTTAAAAAACAATTTTCGAGAAAATCAAAACTGTGTACACTTGCCTTGTTAGCCACCATCATGTCTCTGACTTGTTCATTCCTTACACTGATATGACTGATGAGTAATTGTCTCTCTTCTTGTAACAGTTCCTCAACCCAATCCTGTCATACACATTTGATGTTTAACTGGGTAAATCAAAAAGAGTAATTTGATTGTCCAAAGAACAGAGAGTGCCCAAAAATAAACTGTTGCGTGAATAAGAGAACGAGATAGAAAGTAGTGTTAACATATGGTATGAAAATTTAACTCTGACTAGTGGAAGTTTTTAATTGCTTATAAAATCAGAGACCTGAATGGGGTCACTAAACTGCTCTGAAGTGAAGTGAAATCTCACAGGTCCAGTCCAATACCTAAAGCACCTCGAAAGCCTGATCCATTGCAGACAATAAGAACAACGGGTCGAGCTAGCCTCATAAATTTTTTTAAAAAGCTGTCTGTTGTTCTTAGGCTCAAGACATCTTACTAAATTGTTGGTTTGAGGCAAAACTGTGCATTGATTTCTTGTAATCTGATAGAGGTCTGTGGCTTATTCTTTTGTCTTTCTTCAAAACTTCCAGTTATCTTTCTGACTGATATTATAACAGCTTATATAGCGAAGAATTCTAGCCTCTTAACTCGCTTTTAATAGTTGCCAGAGGTAGGCTGTCTCTTCCACTACTTGTCACTTCTTGTTTCTACTTACTGTAGTTGCCAATTTCCAGCTGACAGGATGGCTAAGAGGAGGATTTGCTACCCTTGCTTCCTATTTTGTTTCTATTTTTTCTTTCTCACTCATTGCCTTTTAAGCATTTTTGCTATAGAACAGGGCTATTTTTAATTGTTGAAGAAATATTCAGTCAGTAAACACTTTGGCCAGGAACCCATAAACCATTTTGGTTCTGTATTCTAATTCAGAAGATGATCTGTCAGAATTAATTGAGAATGTCTTAATGTAATCAAGTCCAGTTCATTAGGCAAACACTTAAATTATTAATTGAAATACTGGGTAGTTCAACAGCATTTATGACAGTAACAAATACCAACGTATTTTAATTTTTAAATTCCTCCTCTGTACAGAAGTTGATGTCCTGCTGTAGTTACTGCTGTTAGACGTAAAAAGTTGTCACCTTGCTAGTATTTAAGTTTCTCAGAGTCTGCTAAAGAATGCTGTTCAGAAAAGGCTTATGAAACAAAAATGTATCTTTTTAAGCACACGGTGCTTAAAATTAATTAAGCTTAGAGCGTCATTTTCATTCTTGCAACTCTATTTTGGATCAAGTAGAGTTATACCAGAGATGAACTTGAACCAGAAAGTTCAGTGTCATGCTATTTCATCAATTTGTAGAACACTTAAATTAATGTATCATTATTTACCATAAATCTAGTACTTTAGTATCTAAGGCATTCTTTAGTGCTGAGAAAAATATTTTTTTTAATTAAAAAACTAATCTCTCTCCCATTTTTATTTACCTTATCTAGAAAACAGAGATTCTCCAAAAAAAGAAAAAAAGTAGAAGGGGAAAGGGGGGAAAAAAAGATGAGGGATATTGGTTAAAAGGAGGGGAGAAAAAAGAAAGTGAATGGTGATGGTTGTGCGTTAATGAAATTGCATGTGTTGAAAAGGGTGCATTCGTTCAACGTGTTTCACAGAATCACAGAGTAGTTTGGGTTGCAAGGGAGCTTTAAGGTTCTCTAGTCCAAACCCCCCAAGATGAGCAGGGACATTTTCAAGCAGAGCAGGTTGCTCAGAGTCCCATCTGAGATCCAACCTGGCCTTGAATGTTACCGGGACGAGGCATCTACCAGCTCTCTGGACAACCTGTTTCCTTGTTACACCATCCTCAGAGTAAAACATTTCTTCCGTGTGTATAACCTGAATCTTCCCTCTTTCAGCTTAAAATTATTCACCCCGTCCTGTCACAACAGGCTCTACCCAAAAGTCTGTCCCCATATTTCTGATAAACCTTCTTATGAGGTACTGGGAGACCACAATAAGGTCCCCCCGGAGCTTTTACTTCTTCAGGCTGAACAATCCAAACATTCTCTGCCTTTTTTCATAAAAGAGGTGCTCCAGCCCTCTGATCATCTTGGTGGCATCCTCTGGACTCACTCCAGCAGGTCCATGTCCTTGCTGTGCTGGGACCCCAGAGCTGATGCAGAACTGCAGGTGAGGTCTCACCAGAGCAGGGCAGAGGGGCAGAATCCCCTCACTCCTTCCTCTGCTGCCCATGGTGCTCTGGATGCAGCCCAGGACACATTTGGCTTTCTGGGTTATGAGTACACATTGCCAACAAATGTCCAGCTTTTCATCCACCAGTATCCCAAGTCCATCTCTGCAAGGCTGCTCTCAGCCTGTCTTGATACCAGGGACTGCCCTGACCCAGGTGCAGCACTTCCATTTGGCTATTTTTGAACCTCATGAGGCTCCCAAGGGTTCACTTCCTGAGCTTGTTCAAGTGCCTCTGAGTGGCGTCCTCTCCCTCAGGTGTGTCAGCTGCTCAGCCTGGAGTCATCTGTAAATTTGCTGAGAACACTCAGTCCCACTGTCTGTGTCATTGATGAATTTATTACACAGCACTGGTCCCAGTTTCTACTTTCTGCTTTCTGAGTTGCCCACCTTGGCAACCGTAGCAACGTTTGCATGCAGGGTTTTGAGTGACAGTTTTGGTTATGTGCACCTTAAACCCATACCTGCCTGTATGGAAGTGAGAGCAGAGCCTCTGGGGCTGATACAGCTACTTGTGAAAATGCAGGTACAGGGAGCCAGGGAGTGACAAGCATCTTTGCCTGCTATTCCAGGGCTATGTGCTCTACCAGGTTGAGGACTGACAAAGGGTATTCTCTTCACATAAAAAAAACTGAAAGCTGGGAGAAATTACTGCAGTAATTTCTAAAGTATTTTAACTCATGGGGTTAAAGTACCTATAGTAAAAGTATAGTCTTGCCATATGTCACCTTAACTGCAGGAATTGTAATACACACTTCGTTATTTGAATTCTTTTCAATGCAAGAACTTAACTTTGCATTCAGTTGTAATCATTTACACTTCAGTTTCTCTTAGCCTTTAAATACATTTACACTGTATGTCTATTTTCTAGTCTTCATTTAAGTAATTTGAAATGTTTTTAAGTTATTTGGACCTAGGTTTTACTTTTAAACTATAATATCAGTCAAATATGGCACAGAGGACAGTTAGTATTCTTCATAATCGAGTATGGTTTGCTTTTTCTCTATTCAGATATTCTGGAATATTAAAAATATTTGTTTAGTAGTAAGTCTTTACCATTTCTTAAACTGGAGGTTGTTTCTAGAAATATTTTGTTACAAGAAATAGGATCTTTCCCCCTATTGTATTCTCCAGTGATGGAAGGAAAATAACTCTATCTGTAAAGAGAAAGATTCTCTTAATAAATGGTATTCACAGAACTGACTAAAAGAAACATTCAAGCTGAATGCTGCATCTCAAACAGGAGCAGGATCAGCAAGCAGTTCTAAAGAGGTGGATTTTTAAAATTCTTCCAGACAGAAGTTATGGCATTGAAGAAGGCGCAGAAACAGAAAGTAGTTTCACAAAAAGCTCGGAAAGCACTGGAAGCAGAAAACAGTCAAATCAACTGGGCAAAAGCAGTGAGCGTCATCTCAGTATTTGGCTGTCAAAGAGGCATAGCAGGTCCAATCCTCTTAGGGCGAGCATCACTCAACCGGCCTCTGGCTTGCTCTCCTCCCTTTGGAGCCAGTCTCAGGGGTCACTGCCCAAACGCTTTGCAGAATTCTGCACACCTGCAGAGTCCATGGGCCAGGGCTGCTCAGGGGCACTGGGCACGTGAGGCCCAGCAGCAAGATGCAGGTGTCAGTGCTCTGCCACTCTGAGAGGCATCTCGCTTAGGATGCACAGAGAACAAAGCCTGGCAAAGGGGTTTGTTCCCCCAGAGCCTTACCCCACAAAGTCCTCTCCTGTCCCTTGCTCCAGCTCACACATAAATGCGCGCACACACACACACGCAAGCACCCTTGACTGTGGCTTAGCCACACGGGTGTGCCCAGCTATTATGGGACCTGCCAAGCATGTAATTTTTGCCTTTTTTATGTATCACATATTTAGATTAAAAATTTACAGTAGTGTATCTCCTCTGGTAAAAATAATTAAGGGAGAAAAAAAATTGCACAAGAAAATACTGTCAGATTAAATGTTTGGCTTTTTGATCAACTGATTCATATGATTCTGTTATTGCGAATGGGATATAAAAGTACTCTAGAAGGCTTCTTATAAGCCTTATATTACTAGTATAATAATGCCATGTTTTATATGCCTACTTAATACTTTTACAATTCTCTGATAAGATTTCTGCCACAGAAATATAAATATTTTTCTTTTATCACCTTTTAGTCTCTATGGCAAAAGCAGTCCATAGCTGCATCTGTCATTTCTGTTTTCTCTTCTCTTTCTTGAAAGTTTAGTGTTTAATGGAGAGAGGGCTAAAGAGTCTTAATTTCCTGTGTTTCCCCCCATCAACCCTATCTTCCATTCTCTTTTGACAGTGGTGCTGTTTGACCTTCCGATGTAAAATTCCTTTTCTTCAAACTTTGAATGGTGTCAGAGAGGGGAAAATCAAGACAAAGTTAATAAGGTGGCAGTGGGAGCTTAAGCATCTTTCCCAAAAGTTTCATCCTTCTGAACAAAGAGAACGAATTTGACTCCGTAACTTCAGAGATTGTTTAAAAGCATTAAAAAGCATTAACAATGAGCAGCAAATAGATTAAACAAACTTCTTGTGAAATGATGGTTCAAATGTTATCCATGCTTTTCAGGCTGTGTGGGCACACACCTGTCTTTGAGTGGAAAAACACCCAAAATATGACAAAACTGACTTGTTGAAAGAAACTCAGTTTTTAATCTTTTCTGTCTTCAAATATTTCCTGAGGAAGACTTCCCCACACAATCCAAGGAAGAAAAGAATATGGATTGTACTAGAATTTATATATTCCCAAATTCCATTGTTGTTAGAAAAAAACCCTACCATTCAATAACATTTTTAGTTCTAATTGTAAAACTAAAATTAACAGAAGGTTTTGGGTTTGTTTTTCCTGTTATATTAATGCAGTTCTGTTAAAAATGTTGAGAGTTACAGGATGTAGAATTTCAGTGCTGAAGTCTGAAAATTTGAGCATTCTCATCTAAACTTTTCATCTTTCCTTCAGTCTGTTTAGGGATAAGCACATTATCACAGTGGCTTTGTCTCACAGCAGTGAGATATTAGATAACCATCATAAGAAAGGGATAAACAAGTTGTTATGTATTGTTAGCTTTGTGGATGAATACAGGAAGGCTGAGGGAGTGTGATTAAATTTGCTGTGTTTGCATAGTACATCTGTGTCAGTCTCAGGAATTGAACTGGAGGGTCCTTGGTCTTAAGCACGTCACCCACCATTTTTTTTGCAGAAAAAAGACCAATGTTTCTTGAGGCACTACTGTGCATGTTATTACTGCCTTATATCAATTCTGATCTGAGTTGTCTGATGTATTGAATAATGAAATTAAGGCTTGTGAAGGATGGTTGAACCACAAAATATCCCCTGGGGTGAGCTTGCTTTTAATAGGGATTTTTTCAGGAGCGGGGTAGAGGAAAAGAAAAGACAGACCCCCACTTTTTTTAAAAAAAATAATTTTATGCAGTAGAGCCAACATCATCCTTTCCCCCCATCCTACTTCCTCCTCCTGCTCCCCTGCCCATTTACCAGTATTTTTCTTGTGTGATTGAAAAACCCTTAATTTTGCTCAGGGGAAAGGGCTCACGCTGAGAAGTAAGGGATCCCAGTTGTACATTTAATCAAAGTGGCATGCTCCACACTTTGTTTCAGAGTAATTTCCGTAGCAAACGCATGTGATCTTGTGCCTGCAAGAATCAAGTCCAAAGTTTGCAACTGACTCAGTTGTCACTCCTGCTGACATGCAAAAGGTTCTTTCTGGGGGAGCCAGGGGGATGAGGTTCAACTCAATTCAGGTTGCTGAAAGGGAATGAAAAGGATGATTTGAAAACCACAAATACTGGGATGAAAGATTACAGATACCAAACAATAACTGTCCGTGGTAAATTGTTGATTGGGGTGTATCAGGTGATGTTTGTAGTCGTTACATGTAGTATGATGGAAAACAGATTAGGGCAGTGAAAGTAGAACAACAATAGAGTCTGAGTCTTTGTTTTCACTTTTCAAAGGTTTTTTTCCGCTTCTTTCCTTCTTTTTTCTTCTTTTTTTTTTTTTTTTTTGATAAGGCCCAGGAAATTGTTAGCAACATGCTGGTGGGAACCTATGGAAAAGAATACACACTGTATCAATGGTGCAGTTCTTATCCCAAGAGCTGTGTTGGTGGGTGTGGGAATAGCACGCTTTCAATGTGAGCTGCTGCAATGAGATAGCATTGAGAAACCAGGGCAGGGAACAGCACAGATTTAGTCTGGGGAGCCAAGGGCTTTATCCAGCAGTAACGTGTGTAAGGACAGACAATGTAACACTATAGCTGGTTTCACAACAAAGAACTGTAAAAGGATTTGATAGTAAGGGATTGGCAGAAAAGCTGAATGTATCAGCTTTTCAATGTACAGTGCAGTAAGTATTTTCTTTTTAATGGTATTTAAGTGATATAACTTAAAAAGACAGTATTTAAAGTTTTTTATAATAGACATTATTTTAGAGGAGGGTCATTTAAAAACAGAGTAAAGGACCCAAGTAAAGTAAAGGAGTAAAAGACCTAAGAGGGTATTTTGTTTCAATATGGGAATAAGAAGCAGGAAGAGGCACATGTGGAAGAGCAGAAGTGACAGGCCTTTTTCACAGAGGTCTGTTTACTTATTACATTTGATTTCTGAACACCTTTATGGCCATCATCACCAGCAAATCACTAAAACATTTTCATCTCTATCACCCAGTCTGTACATGTCTATTTTGTTCTCAAATTTAAATTGCAGAAAGTTTTGGCTGTGACTTTAGTAAGAGCCCACATAATCAGTGGAGCTACCTGGGCTTATAATGAGCATACAGCTTTGTGAAGCCTGTATGGTAAGAAGGTAACTATTGCCTCACCATATTCATACTGGCTGTCCTTCAGAATGAAATAGCATTTCTTTGTTTTTATAGCAGCTGTCGTGACCAATGAAAGTTAAAAAAGGGCTCAACGTGCCACTGCCGGCATATTTGGCCAAAGGTGTTAGTGTTCAAGTGATCCTATATGTCAGTAGCAGTTCTGCTGTGGGAAAGGTGACTAAGTAGGAAAATAAGGATGGAACTGTATTTTGCCCTTGTGTCTGGTGGCCTTTCTAGCACAGAAAAATATCCTGACAAGACAGGTAAAAAATCAATTATGAATGTGGGCAAATTTTCGTGTTTAGTGTCTGGTAGTTGCTGGTCAGGGCTTTTTGAAGATCCCAGCAAAAGCATCTCTGACTAAAAAAATCATACAAATGGATGCTTAGGTTAAAAGTATGTAGATCTCTGCTGTATAATTAGTGAAATTTATGTTGAATTGGGAACAATGTGTAGCTAACCAGCTCTGTAGTGTGTGGACCTACCTCTGAACTTAAAACACCAAACTGTATTTTATGGGTTTGTGACCTGCGTGACTTCCATTAGAAGCATCAAAATCCACTGCAACACTCTTAAATGGAAAGATGCCCTTATGAATCCCTCCTGTACAATTATGTGGTTAACATTTCGAAATGTAAGTGAATGGCTGCTGCTCTGTCAGTACTTTTACATTAATATTGTATAAAACGCTAGCCACATTGTCAGTCTCCAGAACAGTGCATTTTGGACATCTGATGTTCCAGAATAATATGGAATTTTTATGACCACGAAATAGCCTATAGAGGTCTTCAGCCAGCTTGTCTGATACTTGAATGCTATATCATTTATCAGGTAAAATACTTATAAACAAGAAATAGAAAGATTCTGAAAATCCATTACGAGTTTAAAAGACAAAGATCATAAATTTTAAAAAGGCAAATTTGACAAATAAAACTGGGTTTGCCTACATTTGCACAGCAAAACTGAAGAGTGTTCACATTGTCTTGCATACATTTTTAAATGAACTTTATAGAGCATTCTATTAATTCCCTGTGAATAAACAGACTACATGATGTACGTCTACATTCCCAGAGCTTCTTGTTGGACATTCACTGCTTGTCAGCAGGCAGCAAGGGGCTAAATAAAATTAATGAAAGAAAATGCTTTTTGGATGGGGGAGAGGAAGGGTTGGAGGCAAGATTAGGGTGAGTAGAGTCTTCTTAACAACATATTTTCATTTATTTCACTGTAATATCTTTTTTTTCTAACTGCATAAACTTCAAAGATAATACAAAATTGGAATTACGAATATCACTGCTTTGTAGTGAATGTATTGCAAGATTCTTAAATAATTAAATTATTCCAGTTCTTAAAATGGAGTGTAATTAGTCATTAATGAGCAAAATCTGTTGCTGTGCAGAGTTGATATACTCCATGCAGACCATCCTTGAGTTTTACAGGATTTGGTTTAATTTCTAAATGTATATGTGTGGTAAAAATCAACTGTTGTATATCTTGTAAGATAATCACTAAATTAGCTAGTAAGTTACATAACATACCAAATATTTAATTTTTGTATAATAAATTATAGATTTGTCAATGACTCAGTTTTCTGCTTCTGTTTAATGAGCAGCTTGGTTTAGAAGCATAGCAAGGAAAGGTTTGATATAAACGAGGATTAATTAATTTAAAAATGATAGGCTTGGCATGTGAAGATGACAGCTTTTCACTCACAAACCCACAGTTCAAATTCGTGCTACACAGGTCCTGCAGGAACAACATGGATGTGTAACAGCCATAGGATACATGAATACATTATACTGCATCTTGTTCTAGAGTGATAATACTGATGAGCAGAGGCCATTATCTCAATTAGCACTAGCTACCAAAAGCTTGCCTTTAAAACTATGTAAGCATAAAAGGTAAGGAAGGAATGGAACATGATGCCCTTAGAGGGGAGGTCAAGGCTGCTGCGCATTCAAGACACTGCTAGAAATTTACATTTCTGCTCTTGGATTAAATTCTATAGTACTGAACTAAGCAGGTGTCTCATTAGAATGAGTGAACATCTCCCACCCTTAAAAATATTTAGGGTTATGTACCTTGCAGGGTTAAGCCAGCCAGTAATGGAAGCTTCTTTCTATTGTTAAAAACAAGGTTGAATAAGCAGCAGCAAAACAGGAAAGGGACCATAGATTATTTCATTAGGAAAACACATTTTCCTAATGTTGGCGCTTCTGCAAAACAGAGCTAATCTTAGCTAAATAAATACCATGTGTTTAAAACTGTGGTTAACCTGAATAAATTGTAGGAGTTTGCTCCGCAAGCCAGTCATTAAGAGCTCTATGGTGTACAGCACAGACTTCAGTGAGCTAATTAATGCTATTTCAAAGATGAAGAGCTTTTTAGACTGGTGTCCTATGTTTTGTTATTTTTCATCTCATTTTCTTTCTTGTCAGTGGGTCAAATCCTTTTCCTAGTGAAGTGCTGAACATTTGCTTTAGTCAGTCACACAAACTAGTTACAGAAGTGAAATGCTGATCTTAAGAATACACCATTTAATCGTTGCAGGAACTCTCTGACCCTTTAGTGAAATACACAGTATGTACTATGAAAATACAAATACTTCACACTCAGATGGCTCTGTTTGATATAATCATATATTCTCTTTGTAGTTCTTTAGGTCATGACTCAATCTCAGTAAAGCTAGGCAGAGAATGATGCCAGTGTTGCTGAAATATTCTTCTTGCTTTATATAGAAATTGGCATAGCATTAAGGACTAGTGCGCAGCAAATGCTCCTCATCAGGGGTAAAAGAGAAAAAAAAAAGTTGGGATCTGTTTTCCTTTGTTCATCTTTCCTGAAACAGGAAATTCAACACAAGATTTTTGTTCGGTTGACCAGAGTTAGTTGGAATTTTTTGTTTTGAACTATGAGACTGGTCACACACCTACACAGGTTGCCCAGAGGGGTTGTGGAGTCTCTGTCCTTGGAGATGTTCAAAAGAGAATTGGACATAACCCTGCCGTAGTAGACCCTGCTCTGAGCAGGATGGGTACGGAGGTGCCTTCCCACCTCAGCTGTTCTCTGAGTCTCCAGTCAGAATGTACATCTGTGAAGTTAGTGAAGATAGAAATGATTAGGAAGAAATTAATTTTGTTAAAGCACTGGTCTGCCTAAGGGTTTGAACATTTTAAAACATAAATATAAGGTCAGCTTTAGCAGTGAAGAAGAAAGAATAATACTCAACATTTCTTCATTCCAAAATATCCTTGGTGGGATAAGCTGACCAGGCATGCTGTGACTGGTTCATGCACTTCAACATAAATTGAGAAATGAGGAAAAATTCAGAAAGACTATGAAAGAGAACATGGAAACTTCTAGAACAACAACAACAAAAAGTTAACATTTCCAAAATAAGTTTTAGACCAGATAACAAAGGAAATATTTAAGATGTAAAAAACATGTAGGGAAATATACAATTGATTAGGGAAAATTCAAGAATTTGCATAAATAGGAGCTAGAAAATGGCATGAAAAGAAATACAGGTTGATGAAAGTATTGCTTCCATCAATAAATAATTCACATTGGAAAAGAGAGACTCAGAATGCTACGATACGTTTTGTGTTCTATTTTTCTCTAGTTTATTCAAATTGTTAATAAAAACCACATCTAGAATATGTGAAAATCAAAGTGAGGTCTGATTTGTAAGTGCAGAATAGTCCTCAGTGTGTGCTTTAGGCTTCCTAACTTTCATAATCTTCTTCATGCAGGAACTGTTCTGCAGTAAGAGAGTGTAATAAGGTCTCCCTGTGTTAGAAGAGCATTTTCCTTTCCTTGGCATGTGCTACCAAGTCCATCCTTGCTCTAAGAATTTGGGATTTCATGTGAGGGATGAAGCGCATGGTGGCCATATATTTTCTGGATAAATTTCTTCTTTGTTCAGTGGAGATAAAACTGCTGTGTTGCTGGTTTTGCCTTTATTGTATTGTTGCTTTAAATGCAGTCAAAATCATGTAGAATAACAAATGAATTCCTTTCAATACGTTATTGAACATAATTATTGTTAATTAATCAACTCAGTTTTAAAGCTTTTCCAAAGGCTGCAATGAAAGTCATTGTAAAAGTGCAAAGCATTCTCGAGTATTTAGTAATCCTTGTAACTTCAGTAAAAAATCTTCAAACTCTTAGAAACTGGCAAATTAGCTATTTTTTTGGGCAGTGTTTGCAAAACACACATACTGTAAAATGACTTGTTTTTAAATTTATGTTAAACTGGTAGTAAAAATACATATGGTTACTTTCACTGCTGAAGATGTGCTGCTGTGTGTTGATCATCCTTTAGTGCATTTTGAATGATAGTTAGTCTATGGGGACCAGTGAAGACCTCCAATTAATTATTACTGGAGAACATGAAATCATAAACAAAATTCCTTGTAATAAATTTTTAAAATGAGATTGCATGTTTTATTTACGGTACTGGTCCATTTTGGGGCTTTAAATCTATGAACGAAAACAAACATGCTTTTTATCAAACTGAAATAAAAAATATCAATAGTATTTCTTTCTTATCAAAGTAGGACACAATATATGAACTGGACTTCTAAATATCTGCAGGGAGAGAAGCAAGGGAAGAAGAAGAAAAGATTTACTTTTATCTGTTTCATAGTGAGAGATTGAGAATATGTATAAACAATGTGGAAAACAGCAAATGCTTCCAAGTATTGTGCAGTTTAGTAATCTTTCAGGTAGCTGATATGATGGAATTATTTTATAGGAAGTATTTGTTAAAGACATAGCTAATAACTAAGAACTCTCATAAATGTCACATGTTTACAGCAGAAATTTGATTTGGTTTAGACAGAGGAGCAGCAATGCTGAGAATATGCAACATTTTCGAATATGTTTGGTGACAAAATCCTGCCACAAACACACAGTTAAAGGTACTTCTTCTCCCAAAGGGATCACAGCTGAATTTTTAAAACACAAAAGGATATATGATCAAAACTAATAAAATAAGAGATGATAAACACCAAAATCTTTCACTAGAGTCTTGTATCTCCCTCTATTTTTTTATTCTCACTTTTATTTGTCTTTTAGATTCAGCCCATCTGTCTGGAAAATGAAAATACACAATAGATATGCTGCAGTTTAATGGACAAATGTCAATAGATGAGATTAAGTGCTTCTTTAATTGAAATGTGTGGAAATTCTGTAGTCTGTTTGTTGGGGTTTTTTCCTTGCCATTGAAAATCTCCTGCCTTCCTATTACAAGCACTACGCCTTCTTCCCTATGTTCCACCAGGAGAATTTATTTCTCCCTTCACCCAGTCAAACTGTTCACTTTCTTCACAACCCTGGCTCTAACTAATTAACCTACACCTCCACAGGACATGGATATCTCAGCGTGGATTCTGGCTCTGGGAGATGTGTGACGACACCATGATATCAAAATGTGTTTTAGGCAAAAACCTTTGTCAGAGTGATAGGTGCCTGCTGGAGCCTGCAGACATTTTCAAGCGCTTAATCCAAATGAAACTACGGGCCTTGCAAATGGGAAACTGCTGGTCCAAGTAGACCCAATTGCAATTCTTCATCAAAGGATTATTTGGGCTCTTTTTCTAATGGCATGAGTTTCTACACTAGCCAGATAGACAGCTATGTCCATGACCTATATTGCTGCCTCTCTCTTTATTCATATGGAATTATAAAGTTGTAGCATGGTGCCAGGGCAATGCACTCAGTGTCTCAGCTGAGTTTTCTTAAATTCTTCGTTCCTTTAATCTCTGTGTGATACAATTCTGTCTAATTCGTGCAATCCCTTTCTCCTTCATTAGAAAAGATATAATCAAATCATTTCCCAATTTCTCATCATTTTCTTCTAGGTGATGGCTTGCTCTCATGCATGGAGTTGTCACTACCATGCATCACAAGATTCTCTCCAAAAGAAATTCCATTTTGAATCAATGCTGGTATTCCATGAGTAATATAGAATAATGGAAAGGCCCCAATATAAGAGGAAGCAGTAATGAGCTCAAGCCTGAACATCATAATTAGGGTCATCTTATATAACTTTATTTTTTTAAAGGTTACTTGTCTCACATAAACTATTCTGGGATCCTTTTGTGGCCAAGGCAGATGAAATAGGTACCTACAGACAGGAAAAAATTCCAACTGTATTAGACAGCTGCTGTAGGGATAAATGATCCTCTGGGTGAATTCTGACAACTGAATCAAACACCTAACATTTTAACATCTAAAGTTATTTAAGATGTCTGTAGGAGCTTGATAAACTCATTTTATTCAAAAGAGACAGAAAAGAGGTTTTAGACTCTGTACTCTTGAAGATTTTCAAAACCTGGCTGCAAGAGTCCTGAGAAATCTGATCTACCTTTGAACTCAACCCTCCCTTGAGCAGGTGATTAGACTAGATAGCCTCCATAGGGCCTTCCTAACATAAAGAATTTTACAGTTCAATTAATTCCACCCTGGTGCTTAATTTCCATTTTTTGATAATTAAAAAACCTAAGAGTTAAACAATATCTTCAGGCCCTCTTCTGTGCTTGCTTTCAAATATTTGGTTACCCTCTTCACAATGAATAATTGTTTTTGTTATTCTCTTGTTATAATATTGATGTGTGCAGAATTTTTAGAAATATGTCTGTGGAAAATAGCTGAGATTGGATTTATCAGGGTAAAATTTACTTGGCAAATAATCTACTCACACTCCGAAAGTGTTTCAAAGAAATCCAAAAATTAGAAGCCTAACGGAAAATTTTCCAAAGATGCGTTAGGTAATAATAGTAATCTCCATTCTTGTGGGACAAAAGCATCTTTGTTAAAAATATACCATGTTTCTACATTTCTTTTTTCATTCTGTAATTCCAGTGCATCCCATATCTTTTCTTCTTCCACTATTTTGAAATATTTCCCCTCATATGTTGTTTGAACTTTATTCAGTTTGTTGTGTACCTTTTCCCTTTAATCTTCAATTAGTGTTTCTGTGACATCCACCTACAACAGCTTCCAACCTTCTCTCAGCATTCACATGGTGAGTAACCTCTTTGGCTTTCAGGTTATTGTCATCCCAGGTCCGGTGTTGTATTTCTAACTTGGAGTTCCTCCACTCTGCCCAGACTTCTCCCATCCTTTCTCAGTCTGAAACCTTCATGGCAATTACTCAGTTGCTCTTCCTTCTTAATCAAGTTTTCTTCTTTCTTTGTGATCTCTGCTACTCAAAGTCTGAAGAAATTATGTTTTCTGGTCTCACAAACTTCCAAGAGAAGAAAACAGGATGATATGTCAAGTTTTAAGTGTTTATTATCTTTAATGACTAATAAAGTTTTTAAGCACTAGTAGCACTAAAGATCCTACGGGACTTCCAGGACTGAACCTTTCAGGTCAGCATTTTATGATCTAGTAGTCAAAGAGGAACCTTTGTGGCTGTAGCTGCATCACCAATAAAAACAAATACATGTGAGTCAGTAAGAATTGTAACAGATCTATCTGAGTTTTAGTAAAGGGGTGTAGATTAGGCTGAGGAGTTGTACTACAGTGTCAGTATCTGAAGAGGACTGGTGCACTGAGATGGACACGTACCATGTCTAAGAAACCACAGCATTGGTGGTAGCCATGTGATGGACTGGCCCCTCAGGTAGTCAGCCCCTCAGATTCTTTAAATGCCACAGAAAAGTGGGCAGATGAAGTCATTAATTTTTATTCTCATTTTCATGCAGGCAAATGCCTATTGCTCATACTCTTGTTGAATCTGTGTGCTACAGAAGCGTGTTTTTTCCTCTGCTGCCCCTCAAGTAGTCCATTCAAGCCTAACCCTCTAGACTTTTGCCAGTGAGAGTTAAGATACTGTCAAGTCCAAACACCAGTTTTGAAAAATGTCAGTGTAAGAAATCTGTTTTCTCACCACAAGTTTCCAATATATTTCCAAAATTTATATTCAAATCAATTAATACTGAAAAGATTTCAGAAATATTTTCATATGAATGTTTTCATTTATGGCTTTGAATGGTGGGGAAAAAAATAAGATGAAAAAATATTCCTTTGTGGTAAACATTTGTTTTATAAAAGTAAACAAATAAAATATTCCTGAAGTACTTAGCCATCAGTATTTGAAGGCCCATGGCAGCATCTGAAAGACAAAAAAGGAAATAATTGATTAGTGGATTTTGTTTGATCTGCTCAGGGATCAAAGGGACAAATACTGTCTACAGGGATGAAAGGATGGAGAACTGCTCTCCATACTGCCTCAGTTATCTAGTTATTCAGATGTTCTTGCTACATGTTAGTGATGTGTGTACCTGACCCTCTGTAGAGCTCGAGGAAAAAAAACCCAGAAAAACCCAGAAAACCCAAACTAGGTATACTGTACTATTTTGCTGCTATTCCAAAAGGTTTCTCAATAATCAGACATGAAAAATGCAATTTAAAGTCTGTGAGATGGAATACTGAATCTGTTTTTCAGTTGGTAAGAAGCATTGACTTTAATTGTCCGTAATACAATTGTGGCAATTTTTTTTTTAATTGTTTCCCCCCTTGCCACATATGGAAAGTCTAAAATTTGGGTTTGGGGTATCCTAATGCACTGTAACAAACTATACACCCATTTAATGTACTGTGTGATGCTACAACACTTATCTCTTCTGTTCTTTCTGTAGATATTACTGGTTTGTTTTGGTATATTCTCGTAGGGGAAGAATGATATATTCCAGAATCTTGGTTTTTCCCTCCTAAGGGTCTTAGTTGCCAATTGAATTCACAGTTCTGTGTATGCACACATAGTACATTAGTATGAATCTGTGTACTAAGTGGTGCTTTTACTATAACTTAACTCTATTAACATTCATTTAGAAGTTATTAGGGTATAATATAGCTCTGGGTAATCTTGCACTTTGGCAGGTATTTGTTCACAATGGTGATTACCAGCAGAGAGGAGGAGCAGTCTCTGGACACCATCAGCCATCCTGGGGAGATCACTGAGAAAAATGAGCATATTCTCAGGTGTCTGTTTTCTCCCTAGGGATTTGTGACCCCCTGAAAACTGGTGGAACTCCAAAGCTGAGAAAAATCACTTGACTCTACCAACCTTTTCAGCTGTATTTGTACACAAGATGCTCAGTCTGTCTGATCTGATGATGTATTCATTTGCTTTGAAATATATGTAAACTCTTGTAAAGATGGAGACCAGAAAACACACTTGAAAAGATACTTCGTTCTGCATGTGAAAGCATTTCAGTTCCATAACCACTGTCACAAAGCCTTTGTAAAATTATAGCATTGTCCAGGCTACTGAGTTAAGTAAATGTAGCATCTGACTCTCACAGCTGCTTTACAGTTGAATTTCTAGGATACTTCACAAAACCTATGGCAGTAATTTGGTACCTTTTCTAAACCAGATGCTGAATCCTGAAACTATGAGAACAAGGACACTCATTCCTACTGACTGTTGACAGTAGTACACTGTCTGCTAGTGTGGAAGACTTCTGGTACCCCTTTTAATATCTTGCTCAAAAGCTGAATAGAAAGAATTGGAAAGCAGAGAGCCATATGTCACGTACAGATCCTATTATACCTGGAGCATCTTTATAAATGGAGTGTAGTAAGGACACACTCATTCATGTTCAGTTTAATCAGGATTCCCAGAACCACGTGATCCTCACCCTTTGAGGTACCTCACCATGTTTGTGTTTATTTACGAGTCACCGGAAACACACCGCATTTATGCCATTTTAGTTTATATGTTCTCCATACTGAATGAGGTCATGAGGGAGACAAGAGGCTGGTGGTCTGATGACATCACGATGCCAGTCTTGTCCATCAGACTTTTTTTGTAGTTATCTCCAGTTCTGAAACAGAGGTATCCTCTTTCCTCTCTCATCAAAGATTTGAGACTTTGTGAAAATATTGGTTTATTCCTTCTTATGCAAATGTGTTCCTTGCTGGTTGAGCCATGAGTCAAAAAAACTACTCATGACGTATTCTGCATAGGATCTGCTTACTCTGCACAGTGAAACTGCCTGAACAGATGTTTGATGCAGATTGCCAGATCGCCTCATAAAACTCCCTGGTAGCTGGAAATTGGGAGAAGTCCTAAATGACCCTGGATTAGAATAGCTTTTGTAGTTCTCATAAAAAACGCTTTACCTATTTCTTCTGCTCATATATAAAGAGAGCAATAGCTAAAGATCTGGTCAAAAGGACTTCCTAGCTTTTCTCACCATATGCAGATTTTTCCAGATAACCTTATTTCTATAATTCTTAGATATACCAAATCCTTGGTATGGAGTTTGGTATGAAGCTGCATCTGGGGAAGTTCACACTAGACATTAGAAAAAGGTTCTTCACTATGAAGCTGGAGCAGGATCCCCAGGGAGGGGTCATGACCCCGAGCCAGTCAGAGTCCAAGGAGTGTATGGACAATGCTCTTGGTCACGTGGTTTCATTTTAGGTAGTCCTGTGAGGAACAAGGAGTTGGACTTGATGATCCTCATAGATCCCTTTCAATTCAAGATATTCTATGATTCTACAGTGAAAAATTTTAAGCCTGTTATTCAAAATTTGAGAGGTTGAGAGGAGGCAAACCCAGAAAACATCAAAATAAAACAGGCTTTAAATTTGCCCTGTGAAGAACTGAGTTGGTGGAGAAAACAGCTGTAAGTTCTGAAGCATGTCATAAGCCATTAACATGAGATGTGAAAAAAAAAACCTCTCCAGTTCTAGTGAAATTCTTGTAGGAAGGATTTGAAAAAAATATAGATACAATATAGTTTATTAAGTTCAGCAAGCTGATATCTAGCTTTCCAAATCAAAATATTTTTAGCCTAATATTCAGGTAAAACTCAAATATTAATAATGATAGAAAAATATTCCTATTGTAGTCAGGAGCAGTCTTTTACATTGGGGTGTAGGCTGTATTTTGAATGTTGTTTATTTTTATGTTTTATTGTAATATTGTATTTTATTATGCAAACCCATGAAACCTACAAAGCAATAGGCCATTTTATCATTGTCCATTAATGGACAAAAACCAGAACAACTCATCTTAAGAGGAATGTTATTACTCTTAACTGAACTCTAAATTATTTGTCATTGGTCAAAAAAAAAATGTAGCTGCTGTGCACTCTTGACCCTTCATCAGTAGCTTGCTGCCTAAGTTGTTTATCCACTGAAAATATTTATGCAAGGCATAGGCATGGAATAGAGGCTGAACAGAAACTTTGTGGTGGGATAAGGGTAAATCTCATTCTTTCTTGGAAGAATTTGTGAAGTAAGGAAAAGTTCAGATTTATTTCATGCTCTTAACCAGTCTCAGGCTCTCCTTTTCCACCTTCCTCTCCAGTCTTTTTAAGCATGCAAACAACACATCACTTTGGGTATCCTTAGCAAGGCCTTCATCTCTTGCAGACTAGGAGGGATAAGCCTGATGCTAGGCCTCAGCTGACACACAGGAGAAGATTCTGTTTTATTTAGAATACACATACCTTCTGCTGCAGTTTGGTAAGCTCCACCTGTAAACTTTTCATGGTTGGGGTTTTTAAACAAACATCACAATGAACTTCATATCTCTGAGCCCTGCAGAAGTCTCAGTAGGATACACAGGAATCTGGCATTAATTAGAGCTTTTAGTAGAAATGTCAGAAGGGGATGCAGCTACCCTAAAGTGTAACACAAAATTAACAGTTTTTTAAACTGCCATATTTCTCAACAGCAGGCTCTTTTTATGTTGAAAGAACACATAAATCAGACCACATCGCCAGGAAAAGAAAGGAACTCCAATGTTACTTTCAGATAGAGTCAACTTAAAGCAACCTTTTTCTTCACTACTTTTTTCCTGGGTTTAGGTTGAAGCTATACCTTTTGGAAAGTAGTAAAAGTGATAATTACTACATATTAAATACAGAGTTCCAAATTACCTGCTTGCATTTTTAATAGTAACCCCTTCCAAGTGCCGCACCAGTAACAATCATAGTAAAATATGTATTAAAGCCAAATAATCTAGTACAGATCCAAAAATCAAATAAGTCTTTCTTACATAGTCATTTCAGGTTAAATGGGGTTTTTAAGTACGAACAGGGGTCTTAAAAAAAATAAAAGACACTTTGTCTCTTGTTTACATCATTTCTTTCTGAGGCCAACTGAAACACTGCCATTTTCCCATTGCAACAGTGTATGGCAATTTGAGAATTTCCATTTCCATAAAGGACCTATTTGTAAAAGGAGATAGTGCCCGGTATGAGAACAGAGAACACATTAATCCTTTATGGCTACACTGATTTATTTTCCAAGAGCTACCACTGGTGCAGTTTCCACTAGAGGTTGCAGAGGATGGTCATGTAACAGGGATAAAATGCCACAGCTGGGATTAGGATGTTACAACATAGATATTTGCATCTGAACCACGTGTTTTGATGCACTCTTTAGTCTGTTAAGAAAAACTATTCCTTTCTGGAGTGATTATTTTCGTCCAAAGGAACACTGAGAATAGGTGAGGTGATCCCTACCCTTGGATGGCCAATATCTCTCTGTTGATGCAGGCACAATCCAGACAGTTTAGCAGAGGAATGGACATGTGCAATGTGGACATCTAAGCTGAGATAAAATGAATTCCAGTTCAGCTGTGGGCCTCACTGTTTTGCCTAGAGCTGCTCAAACCTAACTTCCATAATTTTTCTCAAATTTTCTCAAATTCTCTGGTTTCTAGGGCAATGTATCAAAGTAATTTGGGGAAAAAAAGTATAAGACAGATATGAGCTATGATTGCTACAAGACTGAATTACATGAAAGAAAGCTCCTCTAATATGACCAGGTATCTCTCTGATATGTCTATGATATGAGCTCTGGAGGAATAATAGTAGAAATCATGAAGATAAATACAAGCAATGATAATCTACTTTTTGACAATTTCTTTGAAATAACTGACTGTAGAGATTAGTGCAACAATAACCCAAATTGTCTGTGTTGATTGCACTGGATGCTGCCTACAGACAGAGGTGGTTAAGGTTCTAGTTATGGTACAGCCCATGGTGGAAATGCAAAAGAGTTTCATTTGCTCCTATTAGACCTGTAGTGTTTGTGGACAGGTAGAAGCATCTGTCTACCATAATATTTGAGTTAAAGTGTGGGAAGCAGAAGGACCATCTGGAATTCAGTTTGTTCCACTTATTGAATATGAGTAAAAGTGTCTGAATAGCTGGAACACAGTAGAATAACCTTTTAGTAAACTTTAGTGGCAGTTTTGCGTTCTCAGTAACTCCCATGGATTAGTGACACCACAATTCAGGCTCTGCAATTACACTGCATTGCAGGTATGCTGTGACGGGCTGTGACTCAGTCCCAGGTTCCCTGATCTGGAGGTATAAATATAAACATTTATGCCTAGAGAATTAAGACATTAAATTCCTTGTTTGTTTGTGTGTGTGTAGAACATATGAAACACCAAAACCACTGGAAAGGGAAAGAGAGAAATGCAATGGGATGATCTTATCAGTCAGGATCTTTAATGAACCTCCATTTCCAAAATACTGCCTTTGAAAGATCTTCAGCTTCACCCCAAATTTTAAATCTGACTGATGTCTGGCTCCTGACTTGGGCACAGAACCACTTGTTGCAGGTGTTTGAGAAGGGAAAGTATGGTGAAGATAGAATGAAAATGTACAGAAAGTAGGTTGGTTAAAGATGAAATGGTGCATTTCAACATTTTGAAAAAAGTACATAGTTGATCATGCTATACATTAGGAAGTCAAGCTGTTTTGTAAATGCTTTTAGTCTCATGTAATGTCTAACTTTTAACTTCACGTAACTGGTAATAAATATTTTTAGCTCTTTGATACATCTTAATATATTCTACTGCTCAGGTTGCTTAAAACTGAGGTTAATTTCCTTGAAAGCTTCTTTTAAACCCATTCACCTTCAATTATTTCCTTTTTAACAAAAGCTGTTTCTGACTCTTTATAAAGTACAAGACTGAATAAGGTTATCCTTGCACACAATTTTTGTCATGTTAAAAATTAAAAGAAAAGAATACTTTTTCTTAAATTTGAAAAGATATCTTAAAATGGACATGATAGAAATGTGCAGGTAAGGACAATTTAAAGCAAAATGAGCACAACAGATTGATTTTCAGATATAAGATTATTATATTAAATATATTTCAGATAATTCATAAATTATATTTCAGATATAAGATTATTCTGAGAGTCTAAAGATACCCCTAAGTGGGTAACAAATATGTTTGCACCCATTTTAATTTGGTATCTTGCTGCAGTTTTATGTTATCATCGTATCCTAAGGGTTTCTTCCTACCTGCCTACTAGTCTTCCAGCTCTTTTTCCTCTCACTGTGTGATGTCATCTGGCATGGAACATAGAGAAATACTCGTGTGTTTGTGTAATTAAGCAAATTATGCTCATATTCAGTATTTGTATATAGAGAGACATTAAAATGGGAAAACCTGGAAATACATTATGCTGCATAAAACATTTGAATAACTTCTATCATGTTGTAAAGCCCAGGGAACTTTCATTGCCCAAGAAAAATGGGAGATGTCTTTCAAGAATATTAGCAAATTACCTGCTTTTTTTTGTTGTTGTAGATAGATTTTTATTTATGCACTCATACAGTCCAATTTTCAGTCCAAGCTCCCAGATTTTACATCTATAATCCTATCTTATCTTCTTCTAGCAATTTATTAGTAGTGTGAGATTGTGGACACAATCCTCTGCGGGTGAAAAATTCCACCTACTAAAGAGTAGGTTTGAGAATCAAGGCTCTATATGCATTGATTACTGCAGAGCACAATGTGGTATAATAGGTGAGAACAAACTACGAAGATATAAAGATCCAAGTCTATTGTAGGTATAAAAGCCTATTTTATGTACATTAAAGAGCCTTGATTATTTAAATGCATTTGTGCTGTTGGTTATTTTACACAGGTTATTTACACTGCTGATTAAATTGCTTGCAAAGCAGTCAGATTTCCATACACAAGTAGTCTAACAGAAATATTATGCAGCCAGCAATTTGCCAGTTGTCTGTTGACAAAGACAGAGAGTAAGCCACTTACTACTGTTTTTATACAATGAATCATTTTTGTAAAAATGGAGCAGTCTAATGAAAATTCAAATGTATTGCTTTTCCCGATTCAGACAGAAATCCAAGCACTTCATATACTCTGCAAATAAGCCTCATTTGCCACTGTGTATCAACTAACAAGCAATTTCAGTTCTACATGCAGATTTTAAATAAAATTCTCTAAATTTAAACAGGTAGTTCTATTTTACTTCCATAAACAGATACTTTCAAAATATTTAGACATCTGTATATAATACTGTTTAAACTGTTTGTTCTAAATTATAAATAGCTATCTCAGTGTTTGAGTTACCACCTGATGTCTTTCTCATTTAAGAGGAAAACATAAAAAATAATTGGGATAACTAGAGTCAGGAACAATGCTTACACAGCATGTCAGCATCTTTTAGGCACAAGCCTTAGCTGTAAGAACACTTAGAGGGGAGCTGTGGGTGGACTGGCTCTGCAGGAGATGCGAAATGCCCGGTCTCAGGGAGGTTTTGTAGCTTTGCTGAGGGTTTCACCAGTGCTTCTGTGCTCGGCTGACATAACCCAGAGCAGTGCCACTGTGAGGGAAGGGGTTTCAGGCCTGGAAACGAGCATGAAATGCCTGACCTTGCAGAAGGGTTCTGCCCCTCTGCAGTGCCAGGGTACTGCAGGTCAGACCCGCCCATACGGCTGAGCCCAGTCTGTTTTCTCTTTTTCAGCGTTCCAGACAATTGTGATTCCCTGCCATTACTGCCTCTACAAATCTGTAGGATCTTTGGAACCTCTGGTCTGTGCTATTGTTGCAGAACCCTTTAGGATGACTCTTGCCTACTCACCACTGCAGCCACACCATGCCTTTTCCACCTGTGTGTGTGCTGCACGTCTGGCTCGTTGCATGTAGCATACACATCTGCTACATTGTGTATTTAGACTGTTGGATTATTACAAGCTGCTACATATTTTCTGATAGGTAGGCATTTATATCTAAAATTATATTCTCTTTTCTGCACTACATATGTAGAAAGTAGTCCAGCCCTCTGTGAAGTTCATAGAAACTGGATCAGGTTCTGATCATGAACATTTTTGTCATGTGCCAGTTGGCACAAACATTAAAGATAATCAGATTTCAACCATATTTATGTATTGGTGAATTGGAAAAGATTTATGGCATACTAAGAATCTAAATTTAGAAAGCTGCAGAATTTTCTTGTTTAGTTTGATCTACTTCCAAAACAAAAAATCTATCTGAAAAAAAAATTGTGTACTCAAAATGATTATTTTTAAATTTTCCCCAATGTGCTTTCTGTAATCCACTGTATATTGTGAGAAATCATTATTTTCCTTTCAGTTTCACAAGGTCTTTCACACAGCATGAGAGAATACAAAGACTTTGAAAAGTGTTTATAGGATATGTGAATTATGATTGAAAGTTCAAAGAACCTGGCACAAACATTCAGACATAGATATAATATACCTGAAACTGCTTTTTAATCAGTAATAGGAATTGACTGTATTATCAACTGAATATATCTTTTTTTAAAAAAAAAGTTATGTGTATCTGATATATTCAGGAGAAGTTCATTTTAAACATAGGGAACTTGCTTCATTACTGCCATGACACTCCTGTAGTCTTTGGCAAAACTTTCACTGAAATGGAGCACGATGTAGTTTCATCTGATATACATATAGTATGTATTAGATGTATAAACTATACATAAGTGTATATTATAGAATCATCATCATAGAATAGCCTGGGTTGGAAGAGACCTTAAAAATCACCCAGTTCCACCCTCCTGCCATGGGCAGGGACACCTTTCACTAGACCAGGCTGCCCAGAGCTCCATCCCACCTGGCCTTCAATGCTTCCAGGGATGGGGCATCCACAACTTCTCTGGGAAACCTGTGCCAGTGCCTCACCACCCTCACAGTGAAGAATTTCTTCCAAATATCTACTCTAAATCTACTCTCTTTCAGTTGGGAGCCATTTCCCCTTGTCCTGTCACTGCCTGCTCCTATAAATAATCTCTTTCCCTTGTTGGCTCCCTTCGGGTATTGGACGGCTGCAATTAGGTCACTCTGAAGCCTTCAATAGTAATATATAATATAATAACATATATATAGTGTGTGTATATATACAAAGAGATTATGTTTTTGTCCTCAGAAAGATTAGCTCACAGTTAAAGTAACGTTGATTCTACGATCAACTAATAACTTGTAAGAAATAAGAGTATTTAATGTCAAGGATAACCTTAGGCCTCCACAAAATGATGGAGAATGAAACACACTTGCTAAGCAATGAATTTCAGTTAAATGCAGCATGTGAATAGACCTGTGTCTTGCCCAGAAAATTGATTAAACATGTACTTAAGTTAAGTAGATGTTCTAGTATTTTGCTGTGTCAATTTCCATGTATAGAATTACTAGTCTGGATGAACAGCAAGTTGTTTCCTGGCAAGGGTTGAATTGCAATTCAACTATCTGCAAACTTAGAAACTGCCTTTTTTAAAACAAAAGTAGGCCCAGTCTTCTTTTTTTTTTTTTTTGTCTCTCCCTAAGAAAGAATGGAGATGTGGTCTTTCATTCTTTAAAAAATAATTAATCAGTAGATAGCCATAGTATTTTTTTAAACACACCACATACTGATGTTGCTGTCAATGCTATCGGTCAAGCCAAGGTATAGAGGCCTATTTCTGTTAAGTATATGTTAAATACATATAAAAAATGTAATATTCATTTTGTCATTCTTTTAGCTAATTTGAGGTATACTAGCATAGGCTATCCGAAATTAAAAATGATGACTGCAACATTTTTGTCATAACTGGCACATCATTAACTGTGTGTCTTCCATGAAGAAATATATTAGAATAGTTGCTGCATTTGGAGCAAGTGGAAGTGAACTTCAGCATAGTCATACAGATGCTGTGGCCATGTGCTAAGCTGACTTTTATTTTTTTCAGAAATAAGGACAAAGGAGGTTATGTATTCATGATTTATGAATAGGATTCTTCAGATCCTGCCCCCTGAAAGAATACGTTGTTCTTTGACCACACTAAGTCTACCCTTTAGAGATATTTGTATACCTTGGCAATTGTTCGTTTTGTGGGTAATGGGTGGAGTGTGTTATTGAAGGACTGAAAACTGGTTTGCTCTGTCTATACATATACCCCTATTTCAGAAAGTTGCATGCTTTTTGTATTCTTGACTTTGAGCCCTATAAACAGAATTGAAATGGCTTTAAAAGGAAAAAAATCTGCTTGAAAGAATTAAAAAGATAATTTTGAAAAAAAGGTAAATAATCAGATTTTATTAATTTTTATGGGTAAAAAAAATCTCATGAAAGTACTGTGGCTTGTGCTTTCAAGGTTGACTCAGGAGAGGAGATATTTTCTGAAATATCTGTACTTTAGTATATATATTTTTCAATTATTCTCTTTCATTTTAAAAAGTAAAATAATTCCTGGTCATTTCTTTGTCTGGGATTTTGCAAAGCAGCAGCAAGTCCTATAATGCCAAGCCAATAATTTGAGAGGGAATTATTATTTAGATGTCTGGTATGAGAATGTTTTTTGCCACTCTACTGAAGTAAGGTGAGAATTTTCCTTTACCCAGGGCATGTATGTGTCTTTCAGTTAAGTTTACCTGAGCTAGCAGCAATATTTTGAATCCAGGTCGTAGCCAGGATTGATGAATCCATCTATATGTGTATTGAATATATTTAAGAGGAAATGTGTATGCGTTTGCCTGTAGTTTACAACATATGTTTGTACCTATATGAAAAGTTTTATGTTGCAAGACAAGCACTGTTACCTTCCACAGAAATATTAGGAATGAGAAAGCCCTCAGCATCTCTGGAAAGAGTTTAGGGCCTGGAAGATTTGCCTCATATGTCTAATATAAAAATTGCTCTCAAAATTTTCTAGTAACGTTACTGATTTTTAAGGTAATATTTTTAATCATTTTTAATATATCATTTGACTAGTAGAATCCCTCTGTGGATTATTGTAAAAATTAATTCTTTTATTAACCCCAAAACCAATGTAAATCATCTGCCAGGAAAAAAATGTCTTTTATATTAACCATCAGTGCTTTGCAGCAGCATAAAAACATCTATCTGCACAGAATTGCTTTCTATGTATCTGTTGCTTATTTGCTTTGATACTGTGGTAGCAACATTTCAATAGAGTATGTGGAAAAAAAATCTCATTTGTAGCTGCCTAAGAAATACTTAATTTACTTTTTAATGAAGTTCATTGCTTAAGACTTTGTATGCTACAGTATTGCTGGAAGCTGGAACCTGACCCCACTTTGCTTTTTCTTTCTTCACATATTTGCTTTTATCATGTCAGTTTTACTCAAGTGACACTGAAATATGCAGATTTTTTCCCTTTTTCCCTATTTTTTCCCCTTTTTTTTCTTTTTTTCTTTTTTTTTTCCAGAAGGAGCTTATCAGTTGCAAGGCCTAGATTGTGAATGCGAGCTTTGATGTTAACAGCCCCAGTGCCTTTCTTTTTTATTTGGGGCATTAAGTTCAATTACATATTCAAAGTATCTGTTCAATGCTTTTGCTGGAATGTTTCAATAATTAAAATAACTGAGCATTTTTAAAGTACACTTTCCTCAGTGTTTCGATCCTAGTACAGATACGATTCAGACCAAATCCTGTTCTTTCTACTAATTTCATTGATTTCAAATCTCTGTATTGGTGTTCATAGGCCAGTGTAGCGTGTTTCAAAAGCAGCACTTCAAGAATTTGCCTGAAAAGCACATCAGCCAAAAGAATATTTACTCTCTTTTTTTTTGTGCTAAAAAAATTATACACTGATAACAAACTGCAGTTTAGAAATATTTACTTCATGAAAAATATACTGAGTTTATCCTGATGTTTAGTGACCAATGTAATGAGAAGCAAGCTGTAAGTCAATGTTTCAATGATGATGTATCTTATGGAAAAAAACCAATTACTTGATATATTTAAGAATAAGGGAAAAAAACAAATATGAAAAACCCAACCAAACAAACACAAAAAAACCCCCACCAATCAGCCAAACCCAACCCAAATATCAAAATAATTTTAGCTGAATGGCCATGCTTAAGTCCGTACTTAAAAACTGCATTTGTCCACTAAACCTTTCAACAGTACTTTTGTGATCCATTCACAGAGATCTCCTAACATGATAAGAGAGCTTATTACAAAAAAAGAAATTTCAAAGTAGATTCAAGAGCTGTCTGAGTCTTCAGATACTCTATTTCCACTTCAAGCTCTCCAAGCAAACTCAAAGCCTAGCCTGTTTTCCTCCAAAGTTTCTAGCTGGGAAAATAAAGTCTTGAAAAAATTATATCTCCTATTGTTATGTCCAAACAGATATTTTTTTACACTTAGAAAATATTATAAAGCTTCATTTAAATCTTTTCAGAAGATAAAAGAGAACACAGGGAAAAATAAGAAATAGTCACAGGGAAAACAAAGTAACAAACAGAGGGGGTTAAAATATACAGAGAGGCTGAAAGATGCACAAGTGCTCTGTATTGAGAAATACTGGAGATGGTCAGAAGTTGAACAATACAATTACACCCGCTAGTCCCAGTTTCAGTGAGTCAGTCAGAACAAGCACCTGAGCGTGAATTCTGTGTTTTGACTTGGTTTGGGAAACCTCAAAATCCTATTGAAGAAGTTTTACAAAGCTGACCCCTCGACTCTCTCTGTTTATTTCCTCTTAAAAAAAAAAAAAGGAAAAAACCTGCAATATGGAAACTGCTGTTATGTCTACTGTAAGCAGGCGAATATACCATTGTAACTAGAAAGTCAGGAAGCAAGGCAGGCAACACAAGGGAAGGAAGTATTTTGAGAAGATGAGATAATACATTCAACAACTTAATTGAAAATCAATGTTTTTGTCACTACAGAACAAGAGCTTTTCAGCTAATATACTGTGAATTAATATGACTACTCATCCTATGATATTGTGTGAATCCTTTCCGTGCCTTTAGAGTGATTGTTTTAAGTAAGCTGGAAGTTCTACAGAAATTGTGTCTCAGCCTGAATCAGTGTTTCTGTATTTTAAGGGAGTATAGGGGTTAAAATTATCTCAGCAGGAGAGTGCAAAGTGTTGTTTGGCTTTTATTCTAAGGATGTGCAGTGGTGTCAACAGGGAAGGATGCGATGGCAACTGCTCTTAGGACATCAAGTGTCAGCATCACAAACAGAAACAGCGTGAGCAGATTGTGCTGATGGTGCTTCTTTCTTCCTCTGCCATTAGAAAGTTGGCAGGTGCCAACAGCTCTCACAAAGTGGAATCCAAATTGCCATAGTTATTTCCAGCCCTAAATTTCAGGAAGAGTTGCCCAGTAGTGAGAGAGACTGCAACACATCTTTCTGGGCACTAGCTCAGAGCCACAGCCATCCTGGATCAGCACAGAAGTGGGGACTGCAGTGGAATGACATCAGTTAATGCCATCTAAGATTTGTCCGTGTGCTGTGTGATCCCCTACCCTAACTGCCCCCAAAGACACAACTAGGTCCTCTTCCAGCTACAATCAGAGAACAACATCATGACAGCTGAGTTCAATCTAATTCTCTGCCTTAAACATAAGGCTCCAAGCTGTGAAAGGCAAATAAGAAATGGTATGGAGCTATCCACTGTCTTCTGTGATGAGAGCTAAAATAGGTGGGAAACATCCTCTTTCTGTGGAACAATTTGTTCTTAAAAAAAAAAACCAAACTAGGGTAAAATCTTGGTTGTCATTTTGCTTTGAAAAAAAATCCCTAAAATATTGAAGGGGATGGTTGCAATTAACAAATAATTTTTATTTGCTAAGTATTGCATAGATCTTCCCTGAAGAGTCTTGAGAAACTTGTATTCTATTAATGATTTTGCAAAAAAAAAAAAAAAAAAGCTATTCTTTTGCCATTTAAAATAAGTTTGATTAAATATTTCTCACCAGTTGTCTCATAAACTTTTACGACTACTTTTAACCTACAAGTTGCTAAGGTAAATACATCCAGAGACAACCAAGGTGCTGCAGTTTAACTAAATAACTCGCAGTAGAATTCCTACTTTAGCTTGTAGCAAATTAAAAACAGGTAATTTGTGTAAGTTTTTTATTGATGCATGGTAACTCAGCAGGGCAAAAACCTGCGTCTCTGAGCCTCAAGTCTTTTTGCATGTATAAGCTATCACCAGTGAAATTACTTTTGTGACTAATCTGATACTCCTCAGTGACCTGCATAAGCTGTGGAAGCAGTCAGTGCACAAAACTCTTCATATGTAGTTTCCTCATGTAGTTAACTATGTATGTTAACAACTTGTCCCCACTTAAACCAGTGGAACTTGAATAAGAAAGCACAGTACTGCAAAAATATAATATAAAGTAACATTTTGGAAGTAGGAAGATTTGCAATTCTATGATGGCACTACTCAGACACTTGTCATTTTTGGTAGTCAGGAATAATTATATGTCCTTCTGATAGTTCTTTTTCTCTGTGTTCAGAAGTTTCTTAGTAAGGAAGATCTTTTTTTCTTTACTAGAATTACATTCTTTTTACCAGATCAAAGCATCCAAGGTTTTGGTCACAGGTGAAGGGTAAACTAATAAAATCATCACCCCGTTGGATAGTGGATCTGGCTGATATAAAGTAGCTTTTGCATTAGCCTGTAATGTAGTCAGTGGTTGTAGATGAAGTTTTAAAATCAAAAAGCTAATGTGAAACCCTCAAAAATCAGCAAAGTAAAAGTGTTTTTGTAATTCCTCTAAATGACATTGAAATCAGACACTTTGTAGGGCTTATAAGAATTATTTTAGCATCAGGAACTTCTTTGGTATATATATGTGTAGCATTTATACAGCCCTTCAATGTGTGTTTATTTTGGGTGAAAACTGACAGCTTAAGATGCAGGTAGTATAAATTGGCAATGTTCGCAGCAAATTCTTGTTACTGGTGTCTTGGTCCTTGGGTGTTTTTTGGCTTCTTCACATATGCAGGCCTGTTTGTGACTATGTTTTGTCAAATACCTGCAAGATTAGCCCAGTATTAACTAGGTGATAAGTAAATCTTTTATTTGGACTGGTGCGCTCCCATTTTAAGCCACTTGTAATTCAATCTTTCTGATGATGCATCATGATTTAACCCCAGCTGGCAACTGAGCCCCACTCAGCCACTCCCCTTCAGTGGGATGGTGGAGAGAATTGGAAGGGTAAAAGCTACAAAACTTGTGGGTTGACATAAAGGCAGTTTAATATGCAAAGCAAAAACTGTACACTCTAGCAAAGCAAAGCATTCACTACTTCCCATGGGCAGGTAGGTGTTCAGCCATCTCCAGGAAAGCAGAATCCCATCACAATGGAACAGTGACGTGGGAAGACAAATATCATCACTCCGAACATCCTCCCTTCATCCTCCTTCCCCCAGCTTTATGTGCTGAGCATGATGCCATGTGCTGTGGGATATCCCTTGGATCAGCTGTCCCAGCTCTGTCTCTTCCCCATTTCTTGTGCACTCTCAGCCACTTCACTGGTGGGTGCTGGTATGAGAGGCAAAAAAGACCTTGACTCTGTGTAAATGCTGCTCAGCAAGAAGGAAAACTTCTTCATGTTATAAACCCTGTTTTCAGTGCAAATCTGAAACAGCCCTGTACTTGCTACAATGAGGAAAATTAACTCTACCCCAGCCAAAACCAGCACAGAGGTGAGCTGCAAAGCTGTCATTGTGAGAGTAATGAGCAGTTTCATGTTTAGTGCCTCTCCAATCTCACCTATTAGTAACTTGGAAAAGAGAGAGGAGATATACTAGAACTTAGGCTTTTGTTCAAGTCTGTTCCCAACACAAGTCTTTCAGTACCTAAAAGAAAATGCAAGGATAATAGAGGAATAAAACAAAAGGAGATTGTAGTGCAGCAGCACACCTCAGAAACCTCACTCAGTCACTTTAACAAAGTTCAGTGCAAGTTCAATACAAAGGATTCTCTTGCCCAAAGGAATGAACCATTCACAGGGGTTTGGAGAGTGGGAAGGAGCAGGCAGGACAGATAGTGCACAGACAGCAGGAAAAACGTGAGACCCTTTCCATAAGTCATGGTGATTGGAAAGAGTGAGACTCCATGGTTCAATGGGGTTTTGGATCAGAATTCACGAGAAAGCTCTTACCAGGCTCAGACACAAGTTATTACATGGGCACCATTTTGGAGCTGCAGTAAGTCCGTGTAGAAACAGAAGCTGTTAATTGCTAATGCAATTACTGAAGATTTAACATGAGAGAGAATATATCTGGATAGTCTTTGTATCATTTCACCAGCCAACATTTTTTTCTGTTGTTTTTACAAGTGATGCTCTACATAAAGACAGCCCCTCTTAAAAAAAAAGTAAGGAAATCATTCCTGGCTGACCTTTTTCTTACCTACTCTAAAGACACAAGAATCTGACGCAAATATCACATTTGCACTAACCAAATCAACACTAAATGCTCTGTGAAGTGAATTGAATGTGTTTTTTGTAGCTGAATACAGCTTTCTTTGAGTTTTTCTGGGGGCACAGTGCCGTTGGCTAGACTCAGCACAAGTCTTGATTTTTGCCAGGATATTTTGTGATTCTGAAGTTCCCTTTGAAGACAGTGTCTAGTCTGTCCACTTCTAAGCAAACAGAAAATTAAAAAAACAGGACACACTACATTAAAACCATGAATGTAGCCCACCTCTGAAACAGAGAAAAGTTTACGTGGAATTGGCTGCTGCAATTGCCTTTCTGTGATGTTTTCAATGTGAATGTGGGTTTAACAAGATAAGCATTTTGCTTCCTCAAAAAAATGGAAAAATCATCACTGACCTTCCACAAAAGTCTCTGAAGCCATTTTAGGCTGTAAACTGACTTTAGAGACTGTGGTACTTTGTGATCACATACCCTCTGCATTACATTGATTCCTCCAGCACAGTATAGGAGGTGGCATTTGAGATCTAGAATAGCAGGAACACGCACACTGGGCAGCATTCCTCTCAGCAGTAGCAGCCCCTGATGCGTGTATGTCTGTCCAGGCTGTCAACACTTCTGGTTGTCTTCCACATCAAAAAACAGGAACATAGGAGGGTCAATACCTTGGGGAGTTGTGCCTGTGAATGGATGTGCTGTACATCTGCGTGGCTCTGCTGCATGTGAAATGGGAAAGTTTGATATTCCAATCAGTGTTAAGAGGGCAGGACATTGGGAGGAGGAGGAGAATTTAACAGATGTGGTCCTTTCTTTCTTAATCAGCATAAATTTATGCCTGATTTTTTTGACCAAACAACCTCCTTTAGTGAGTATGTTAGATTTCCAGTAAAGTGAGACTAAAACTGTGTACTTGGGTGTCAGTTGTCAAACTGCACTGATTCCTTTCGTGTTATTTTAATATAATTTTTTTGGCCAATTGATGCTTTTAGTTGTAACCACACAACTGATATTAGATGGTTGCCTTTGCAATTTCAGCTTCATGGTGGTTCATTTTTATGGAGAGACACTTATTAGAGACATTTACCTTTCATTTTCAAACAGACTGAAAATGAGTGAAATGACAATTGTGTGGTAAAGCCACCAGATATTGTTAAAAAGTTATTGTTGCATTCAATGACTAAATAAAATCTCAAACCGTGTCTTTGACCAATATTGATACATTCGGGATATCTTCAGGTTTTTGCCACTGTTTGTCATCAACAAAAATTACTATTTCACTGCCCTGGCACCTCTCCAGTTAGGAAAACACAAGCCTAAAGTGATATTTTATAACACCATAAGTGCTACTAGTATCATTACACACAGAATCTTTCCTTTCACATGTTAATCCCTATCACATTCCCATACTTTAACATTTACTGTGGGTTGGCAACAATCGATGAGTATTGTGATTTTCATTATGAACTTCATACATCTGTGCTAAGCACAAATATTTTTAGACTAATTACACTCTAGAATTATAAATACAGTTAGGATTAGTGTTATGTGATACCAGTTACGTTGTGATTTCTTGTCTTACACAGCCCTGATAACTGTTTTTACATGTAGTTCCACTAATATAATGAGGACTGTGTTTCAAACTATGTTTGAAATAGGTGGCAAGGCAAGTCATAGAGTTTCAAATGATTCTAAGAAAAACATTTTTCTTATAGTCAGTTACTTCTTGAGTCCTAATGAAAATGCCTGGGCAGAAGTAGGAGATTTTCCCTTCAGTTTACCCAGCACAAAGGAAATGGAGTCAAGAAGAAGCTAATTAGTTGTACTGCAATTCTTGGGTTGAAATTTGATAAGCAACATTAGCCAGTTTGGGGTTGGGGGGTTTTGTTGTTTTGTTTGTTTCTTTGGTTTTTTGAGTCTTTTTCCCCATAGAATTACTATCTTTTTGAGTTGTTTTGTAGATTAAGCATTCACAATTCTTCAGGGCTTTTTTAAATGGGCAGAATTTTGGCCTTGAAGCGTATTATACTTTCTTACTTATTCAAATGGACATCTAGCTAGATTTGTAATTGCTTAGAAAATTTGGGGTTAATTTAATTATTTTTTTATTTCTAAACTGATTTTAATAATTACATACTAGACCCTTCTATCATGTCTCCAGCTTTCCTCGCATAGCTCAGACAGCCTATAATATTCAGGTGGAGAAATTACTACCTAAAGCATAACGAACAAGAAAAGTTTTGTGGAAAACACTGAAATTATTATCTCAAGTGTTATCCCACTTGGCATAAATACCTTATGTGGTAAAACAAGTTCACTTTCTGGTTAAAAAAAAATTAAGAGAACAAACCTGAGTGGGTTTTATTATTAATAATATGTGTGGCACTGCTTAATAAATGAGGATTTTTGTGAATTATTATAATTCTTTGAAAACCCCTATTTTTTTACTGTAACTAAGAACTGGTTTTGAACAACTCTCAGATAATGTTACCATGAAGTACTACTATAAGAACATGTAGTAAGATGTAACAGCCACAGTGTTCCATCCATTACCTCAACAGCAGATTTCTGTAGGCAGTAATGCTTGTTTAGTCGAGCAATGGGAATGATGGATCTGTGGGCTCAAGGAGGTTAATGTTGACAATGAGCAATTATTATTTTTGACAAGAATACCAAAAGGGTTTCAAGATGACTCTTTTAACTGAAAGCAGATTATGACTTCAGTTTTATTACTAAATGTCAAGCATAGATGTCAAGCATATAAATGTGTGATATAGAGGAAGATCATTTTACTATAGTAAGAGACAAAGCAGGGATCGAATGATGACCTTTTTTGTGGGTTTTTTTTCAGTTACCCACAGGAAGAAGGAGGCAGAGTCCTCAGCATCTTAAAAAGGGAAATGGGGGAAGAAAACATCCGGAGAGGACACTTTCCTACAGATAAAAAACGGAGAGGAAAAAAAAACACAATATGATTTTAATGAAGTCAATATTTGCGGATGTCTGTGGGTCCTGGTGTGTGACTTCCGTGTCTTTCTTGTAGAGAGAGTGTAATAGTAAGGGGGTGGGACAATGAGCCTCAATAACCTTCCAGAGAGAAGTTCTCTGGCTGTCTGATAATCACAGCTACAAGGGATTTTTCTGTTTGGTCTTTAGAGGAGATATTTTCCCCTCTGGCCTGTTGGTATGTGTTGCAGTTTTGATCTTAGACATGCTGGTCTTTGTCACAGCTATTATTCAGACCACACTTCTCTGATGAAAGACAGAAAATATTTATTAGGGGCAGCTCCACCTCTCATTTGTTTTATGTGTGGCTGTGACAATAGCTGGTAAGTTTAGTTTCTGCTGAGAATTAACACTTGAGCGGGGCTCTTTATTTAATGCATTTGTTGGAACACCAAAGGCACTTCTGATCAAAACACTTGAACTCAAATAATCGAGAACTGCATGAATATTTTAATCTATAACCAAATATTGTTGGCCTTAGATCTAGAATGGGGGGCAAGTAGGATCCCTTCTTAAAACAGCTTTTGTAGTTGTTAAAACATGTTGCTTTGTTACTTGCTCAACTTATCTTTACATGGAAAGGAAGTCATCTGTGCTTTTCTGTGGGTGGATTTGACCAAGTAAAGGTTGCAAGAAGTCAGGGGCATAACACAAAACCATGTTAGAACTTCTTTGAATGGATATAATGATTAAATTGGATGTGCCAGAGATTATGCTGACAATTTTTGATTATATTCCATTACTCTGCTGGAGATACCAAGGATTTTCTTTCCCGTCTTTTTTCTTTCTTCTTTTTTTTTTTTCCAACTAAACAAATGAAAAAAACAGTCTATAAAAATTCCTGTCACATAATCGGCAATTGTTCTGATACTTAAAGAGACATTTCCTAAACAAGGAAAATAAAACTAAATTGGCAAAGCAAGCCAAAAAACCCCAAATATGGCATCTTACAGACACAAGTATTTATACTGCAACTGAGTTTTTCAAAATTTCAAGAGTTAATGTGAGGTGTGCTGAGGGTGCCAGACTCTTCATGAATGCTTTCTTGAGAAAATCAAGGTATTTTCACACTGGTTGAGTTTATTATGAAGGTAGAGCAGGTATATTGTGACAAAGAGAACATGCTCCAAGTTTGTTTTTTTACTGCTATAGTTTTCAGATAATTCTTTCATCTACAGATGCGTAGTACCTCAGGTGTATGTCAATTGTTCTTTCAGATGTGTTATGCAGCAACCAATCACAGTAGGATTCTTTAAACCCACTTATACCCATACATGGAATCACAGAATCATCAGGGTTGGAAAAGACCTCAAAGATGGTTAAACCCAACCTTTGATCAATCACCACCTTGTCAAATAGACCATTACACTAAGTGCCACATCCAGCTGTTTCCTGAACACTTCCAGGCTTGGTGGTGCCACCACCTCCCTGGGCAGCCCATTCTAGTGCTTAACTACCCTTTCCATGAAGGAATTCTTCCTGATCTTCAACCTGAACCTCCTCTGGTGAAGCTCGTTTATGTGCTGCTGCTAGTTGCCTGTGAGAAGAGCCTTAAATATGCCCCACCCTAAAATAAGATCTTTTGGATCATAATCTACCCAAACATTCTTGTCTTTTAACCTTAACAGCTTGAGGGGAACCAATGATACCTTCATCTCCTAGAAGCTGTAGCTGCCAAGAACATAAATTGCACCATTTGCTCCAGGGCTCCTATCAGATTTAAAAATCTCAGTGTGAGAGGAATTTCAGGAGGTGCATTGCCTTATATTATTGAGATTATGTTTGAAAGCATTCACGAACTGTGTGAAAAAAATACGCTTTTATGACACCATCAGCTAATAAATATCTGTTATGCTCCTTGCATACTGATTGTTTCATCTGGTCCTTCCTTGCAAAGGATGCTCAGAACTCTCCTCTTATCTTTGCCTCATCCTCAGTTTGCTTATCCATCTTCTCTAGCAGTGCAATGCCAGTATACTGGGTGGACTGGAATGTGGACTATAACCATAATTCCAAGTGCTAGATGATGTTTAAAAATCCAGCTTAGAGGGGTTCAATATTTTTTGAAGTTTACATGGTTTCCAAGCAGGCAAGGGAGAGGTAAGATATTGTCTGTTGCTCATTGATCTGTAATAAAAAAAGGCACTCTGATCTTTCAGTGTGGAAGGTGGCCAGCTATCTTTAGCTCTTCCTAGATGCTTTAGTGTTGATTTTGCATGTCTCAGAGACATCACTGATCACCTGCTTGGAAGTTTCTGCTTAAAACGTAAAGAATATTTTAAAGGTTTTCCATCTCTTGTCATGCGGAGCATATTCTTGCCAGGCAGATCAGGCTTTAGATGTCTCAGTGTCATCTTTCTCGGTTTTTAGGACTTTGCAGAGGGCTGTCTACAGATTTCAATTGTGCAAAGAGAAAAATGGCTAGGACCAGACGGAGGGGTTTCGGAAGAGTATGGTCTCATGTTAGATGAAGGCAGAATCATGGGATGGGTCTGTCTACCTTAGGCAAGTAAGGAGAGGAAGAACGAACTTTTGCTGCGCTTCCTGGCTAAGAGGACATATTTTACTCAGTGTTAGGATAGTGAAAGGTCAGATCAGACAGGCTCTGGAGAGTCTCATTATAGGTGATTCCAAATTCCTGGATATTCTAAAGATCCTTTCAAGAAGGCAGACCACTTGATAAAACTAAATGGAAGAAATTCTCCAGCTCTGAACACTGTGGTCTTTGCCCAACAGCAATAAAACAGTAGAACATGGGATAAATTCCTCAGATTTTGAAATGATAACATTTCCTGTCTCTGTCCCTCAGCACACATCCATGTGCGTGTGCGCATGCGCACACACAGACAACACAGACATATCTATCTGCCTATATATAATCTTCAGCGGAAGCTCATGTACAGGGGAAATCCTGGCAATAATTAAGGAAAGGATACTGCATGCTCCAGCAGACGGAATACATCTTTTTCATTTAAAGCAGGTGGTTTTTTTTCCCCTTTACCACCAACTTGCTGCAATTAGGAGGCTGTTGGAGAGATATCAATTGAGATTTGGGAACTGTTTTCTGGAAATGTTTTGAATTAAAATCTAATTGGTAGCTTTCTTTGATAACTGTTTTATTGTTGGGTGCAGCTAAATGGAAATCAACCACAAAGGGAACTCAATTTTGTTTGTCATTAATTTTAACTTGATTTCACAAATTATTTACATATATGATATTTTCCCTATTTGTTCTGTACTGTTCCTGAACAGCATTTAGACTGATGTGGTGTCATTTTCCCATTTATTTATGTTACTTTAAAATATCCTGCATTACTTCAAACATGGCTATCGGTAAAATGGTGAAGAAGGAGTAAGTGGACCAAAGTGAAATTTCCTGCAGTTTATGAAAAATTGCGGAATCAGCAACCCTGAGAACTTGGTTTCATTGGTTTACCTACAACATGTTTGGGTGTTGTGAGGAAAGGAAAGTAAACATGCGCTGAAAATATGTCATCATAACAAAGCATGATTTTGAAGAGATCAAATTGCACAGTAACAATGAGAAAAATCAAGGGTCCAGATGCATGTTCAGGTTACCCCAGTGAAACATGTTACCAGGAGGATGCAAACTGAACCATGGCCATGTGTGAGCACTAAGCAAATGTAAGTGTGAGCTAATTCCATGCACCATATGAAAAAGGTGAAAGATGCCTGCAAATTAGCACTGGAAAGATTAATGCATAATTTTATGGAGGGGAGATGGATTACAGGAATGACAGCAGAGGTGTAATTTTACTAACAATGAATGCCAAATAACCTGGGCATGCAGGACACCAGCCAAAACACACTTGACCAAGTCCAATTGACTCTATGGACTTTGGACCTCACCCATGGAATGTAAGAGAAACCAGCCACTCGTGGAGGCCAAAATCCTTACAAGGGAGACATATTTGATGTTTTCCTGGAATTAATTAAGACTGTCATTAGTACCAGATAAAGGCAGGTATATAAGTGTTCACTCATGAAAACACAAATTGAAAGCTTTTGCTCTTGAAAATTGAGTTAACAGACAAAAATACAATAGGGGTTTCTTTGAGTGTTTGCAGCTGAAATGAAGTTCTACTTAGCAGCAAAGAGAAGGATAACATCTTGCTAAATCACTTTATGGGACCCTAGCATTCCTCTTCTTCTGACTGATTTAGGAATAAAATAGAGTTCCCCTAATGGGGCATGACAGCTGTAGCGATGTACCTTTCCCAGGAGTACCTGAGCAGAATCCCAGTCCTGCTGCCCGGAACACTCCATCAATACAGGAAAGCTGGCAGGAAGTGGAGAGGACTCCGTGCATTGCAGTCTCTTAAGTAACAAACCAGCCACACCTCCACTGCCTCAGTGTTGTGCACGGTGCTGCCTGAAAACCTGTTTGTAGTTGGAGTTTGGGTCCTGCTGTCATAAACTTTTGGCTCTGCAAGACATTAATTCATGTTAGGTTGTCTCTGCTTTATTTGGAGTTATTTGCATCGTGGTTCCACTCCAAAAAAGTGTTGATATAAAAAGGCAATCTCCCCTCTTAGCAGATGTGCCCTGCAAGTGCTTGAACTCAAAGATGTTATGGACTTCAGTGTCTCAGATATTTCTCAAAGTCTTTTTAACTGTGGTTGCATTGCAAAGGGAGATTTGATTTATATGTCTTCTATACACTGTCAGTATATGAGGCTTATATACATGACACTAAGGTTAAAATTGTGCTGTGAATCTGAGGCTAAAAGTTGACCGTGAAACTTTTCTTTTATATTTTTAATACTGATAGTAATGTATAAGAAAAGAGACAAGTGGTTTGAAAATAAAGTCTTTTCGCTTCTTAAATAAGGAACTATAATTGGGAAATTGCTGTGAGACTGTAACTATGAACAGCAGTCATATGGTTTTTATACTTCTCAGATGGAAATTATACATATCAATGTTGCCTTGCATTAACTTTAAAAATATTTGTCTTTTGCAAAATATTTTTTCAGGATGTTTAATTAAATTGAAATGGATTTGATCCAAAAAAAGGGATTCCTTTGATAGTTTTATAAATTCCTCACTGTGAACTCCAGTATTAGGAAGATCTTGAGAGCTTTGAGATTGGCATTTAAATCGCTTTAACATATGATTTTTTGCTAATTTTGCCTGTGCTTAGGAAACATTTTGCCAGTATTTCCTGGCATCTACCTTTGTTCATCCAGAGCCCCTTTTGCCATTGTACCTATATAATCACAGGTTATAAAGACAGTATTTGGTTAAAAGTGTCACACTGTCAATGAATATCCAGGTTCTTCTCATTACTTTCTGAATGGAGGCTATTTGCTCCCAGGAGGATAAGTGTACACTTTGTTGTGGGAAGGTACCACGTAGGTGACGAAACCTGGGGCTTGGATTGCCTTTGTTGTAGGAAATTACATGTAGCAGAGAAAGGCCACTGGACAGGTGCCCATTGCCAGGAGGATCCCCCTGAGATTTCTGTGTTTAGATTGCTTTGCAACTCAGACTATTATGGCCAGAGTATGAATAATTCTGGAAATGTACACAAATGCCAGGAACCTGATGGGATATAATTGCATCTTCTAATAAAGAGTATTGCTGACAGTTCGGTCAGCAATGAGAAAGAGAAGGCATTTCTAAACAACATCTGAAAAGGTAAAAATAATAATCAGTTTTTGGGCAACTTCAGCTATCTGAGATCTATTCTAGAAACCTGAGTAAGGTTCTTTAAGCCATTTTACCTTGGTCTGTGAGAGACAAATCAGGACAGACATCACATTCTGTACAGGTGATGGTTCCACATGTCTGAAAAAAGTTTGGGAAAGGTAGAAAGGACTCATTGCAGAGCTTTGTCACTAAAAGCTTTTTAGAAAGAGGGGGAAAGCCATCAACAGACCCTCAAATCCCTCTCTGTGTGTGAGGAACAGACAATCTCCATGGAAAAACTCTACCCGGGGCTGGTAAGTAATCACTGGTGGCTGAGATATCAGAAGGTTTTTTCCTCTCCTCCTCATAGTGCCATATTTACAAGATCAGGCCTGAAGCTAAGCTCGGTTTGCTATCATGCTTCCTTCCACCAGGGAGTGCCAACTAAACAGCCTGTGTTCTGCTGCATGGGGATACTATACAGTAGTGAAGTGTATAAAATATACACTTAATCCTGAGTGCTTTTTTGCTCAATTCATTTATGAAAGCAGATTTTAAGGCCAGTAAAATAATATTGAGCATGCACACGACAGGGAAAAAAAAATTCTGTATCCAGAGTATTTTTAAGTAAAGGGTTTTTAGAAAATCTGTGCAGACATGCTGGCTTTTTACCTCCTCTTGTTTTAACCTATGACTGATTCATCAGTTGAAGTGTAAAGAAACAGATCTTCTTATGGTAATTGATTCTCAGGGGCTATTAGTGTAAACGTAAATGCTCAACATAGATGTTACGTAGGTGGGTGATAGGGGGAAAACATAAATTGTCAGCAATATAAGGCAGTCTGTTCATACCATAGGGTGAGAAAGTGAAGAATGTTAGAAATCAGAGACTCAGAAATACCTCCCAGAGTTGGCTGTCAGTGCAGTCTCCCATTGTGAGTAATTATAAGAAACACACTGTGCAAGAGTCGATTCTGGTCCTTCAGCTGAACAGGCAAAACACTTAAATATAACAGAGATTTCAGGTAAGATTTGCAAAAGAGCTTAGAAGAGTTAAACACCTGGCTACCACTGACATTTCAAGGGATATAGGCACCTAAATTTTTAGGTATTCCTGAAAACTGTTGAGACGCTATATTCTTCTGTAGCCCTGGACTAGAATTCATTTATCTTCAAAGCAACTGTGATTTTTAAACCACAGAGTATAAGAGTAGAGCACAGATAGAAAGCCCAAGACAATATTCTCGTTGACCTAGCCCATAAAAAGCAGTAAGGTTAATTCCAAAGCACTAGAAGAAATAATAAAAACTTTTGGTTCTTGCCTTTTTTGGTTTTGAACCCTTATTACAGTTTGCGCTTTACATATCTTCTTTAGAAGTCTAAGAGTTTATAAGATATTTTCTCTTTTTTTTAACAAAGATAAAGATTTCATATCGTCACATGCCTTCAGAAATCAGATCTTCCAGGGAAGCAACAAATAACTTTTAGGAGTTGTGATAAAATTAGGAGACTTAATCACAGTGCATATATCTAAATATTCTGGAGAATACAATCTGCATTATTGTTGCGTGCAGGAGCTTCTTCTCCGTGCTGCACCTGTCAGGATGGTGACTGCAGGAGGACACCCTCCTGTCTCCACTGCCCAGTGGAGATGTTGCATGTGCTCATTGTGACACAGGCCATGCCAGGATGAATGGGCTCAGGGGATAACAGGAGGAAACAATCTTTTAAAACTCTCTTTCCCATCTTGCATACAATTCCCAGTCCTCTTCAGAAAGACCCTCAGGGAAAACTCCTAGGCATTACGGGATCAAACCTGTACTTAGTAGGAGAGGTTTTCCTTCCTTATTAATTGTGAAGTGTCAGTTCCCAGCAGCAAGCACATTCTAGTATCTGCCTTTTTATGAAGATGTGAGAACCACAAGGAGTCTGGGATTCTAAATTCCTTTCAGATCCTTTATACAGAAGAAAAGTCCAGATGTTGCACAAAACATTTAAAGAACTTTATTTGAAAAACATTTTCTTTCTAAATGGGAGTTTATGCAGAGTACAATTAAACATGTTTTTCTAACTAAACATCCTAGTTTGTAACTTGTGGCAGGGAAAAATAAATATGTAAAAATAAAAACCATCTGAGACTTGCAGTTAATCATGGTGTGCCAGCTTGAATCAGATCCCCCAATGAACAGACATGCATTTTCCCCTGCTGTAATCCCAAACTCCTAGATCTGCCCCCATGACCAAGGTCTTCAAGCTGAAGACTCAGTCCTGCATTTGGGAGTGAATATATCTGAAGTTTCTTAAATTCTGCTGGTCACCACTCTTGTAAATTGTACCATGCCAATCCAATTACATCTGTGAAAGTACCAAGAGAAAATTGTTGTGTATCCAGTAGTGTCAAGGTGCAACTTTCAGAACTGAACATTGATTTCTGTATACTTACCTTAGGAAACATTATGTTTTCCTGGCTTTTTGAGACAGGTGCCTTTCTAAAAGCCAGTCTGCTCAGAAGTGTTTTCCCCTCTCTTTTAAAGACAGATTCCAGTTCTCCAGTTATGAGGGACTTTCCCCAGCTTTCCCCACTCTTGAAAACAACAATTTCTGGTTTAGAGATTACCCTGGCTTGCTTTAGAATAACTTTAAGGTGAATCTTCCATCAGGGCCTGCAACGCATCTAACTCCTCTGAACACACTTTAACTCACGTTTCACATTGCAGACTCTACACATCTCTACATATTAAAATGAAAAATCTAGATGTGCAGCTAAACTTTTTGAGGAAGAATGAATTAAAAAGGGCTGAAAACACCTTAGTCTATTCTATGACACCTACTTTCGGTTTTTTGGGGGTTTTTTTGTTCAGTAATGGATATTTCCTTTTTTCTTTTTTCATTAATCATGAATCAACATTTTCTATCCTAATCACCTTTTGTTTTGATACTGATGAGTCATTTTGTGCTTCAACTTTTTTTATCTAAACCTTACATGTCAGCCTATTTCTTTATACACATCTTTAGTCAACCCTGTTTCTATTTTGTTAGTCTTTGTTTTCTTTTGACTTATGCTATGAAGGTCTTAAAGCTTTTATATTGCTTTGTTATGTTTCCTTTTTCCTCTCAATTGAGACAGGTGGCAAGTGTGCCTTTAATATTTAATGGCATAACCACCACTTTCTCCAAAGTCCTATTTTTCATACATTTTATTGAATCTGTTTATAAGAATCCATCTACCAGATCCCTCGGGTGGTTTGCTGTCCAGCTCCAGTTATTCCCACCACCTCTTTTCTTGCATGCCATGAACTCTTTTGGTTTACTCTCTCATCTGGAACTTTTCTCTTCACTTTCTGAAGTATGTCTATACTACATGCCAAAGGGACCTGCTTTTTCCTTGCCTTTTTGCCACAGATGGTTGGGTAATTAAACTCATCTCCACTCCCTTTTGCCTTCCCTATTACCATAGTCCTTTTTGTCTCAAGCTTTCTCGAGCTGAAAGTGTATTTTATTTCAACAAAATTTCTTTATGTAACACCAACAGTGGGGAAGAGTTTTAAGCAGTTAGGAAAATTTAAATATGTGTCATCTTTTATAGATTAATGTATCCATCTGATGGGAAGCCCCTTTGTTCTATCTTAACACCTCTACATTTCCGTTTTCATTATAACCCCTCTTATTATAACAATAGCATTTTTATGTTTGCTTCCTAAGATGATGATGTGGAGAGGATGAAGTACAGAAATACACATGCAGTTTCAGTTTCTTTGTCAATTATGTTTTTATTGTATTTGCATTCAAGCTGTCTTTCTTTTCAAGCATTCCTTGTACAACCAATGCTTTCTTTTATTGGATTCTATTGTGCTGTCGCGCCTGGTTTAAAATACAGTAATCTCATAGATGCTTACAATTATGAATATCTTCTGAATTCACAAACATATTAAAGATGCGTAGGTAACAAATTAGCTGAGAATCCCTACAAACTGCACTTACAGTAAATATCCTCCTTTTAGGGAAGTAGGATGCCTTTAAAAGTCAACAGTTGTTTTGGAAGTACTTTGTCACATTTATGAAGCACTGCATCACATTTATGGCTCACAGTGTCATGATAAGTTGTCCAAAGTGCCTGTCAGCTTGCCTTACAAACTGAAAAAAATGGACAGCTCAAAAGATTACCTTAAAGAGTAACAAGCAATCTTCAGAGGTTAGCATATTTTTCCTTTTTCCATGAGACTCAAGCAGTGTCATTAAACATTCTGTTTCTCTTTTTAAATTTTTTTTCAGTGTAATTTAATGGAAATAGACTATTTTAATTTTCAACCGTGAAAAGTTATAAATAAAGGCATTTTAAAAAGTAAATAAATTTTAGGAGCATTTTTAAAGCATGCAGCTGTTCTAACACAAGAGATCCTAGTTAGATTTTTTTTTAATACAAACCACAAAGAGGTCAAAGAATCCAGATTTTTTTTTACTACCTATTCACATTTAATGCAAATTCCAGCAATATATTCACGCTATTTCTTTAGGCACCTTGAGTGCCAGCAGGTAATTGAGTAATCTGAGCCAATGCTGCTTATGTCAGGAGCCTAAAGAAATACCCTGAGGGTGACATTTGGACCTGACTTATCCTATACTCCTGTTTCATAGCTGAGAGGGAGATGAAACTGTCAAAAAGTAACAGAAAATAAGAAAAGTTCTAATAAAAACATTTTCTTGCTGAGGATTATGTTCATTGTGAATCCTCCAAAGGAATTTATTTTGATTTGTCCCAAACATTGTTAATGTGTACCACAAACAGAGTTTAACAGGCAACAAGATGGCATTTCACAGCATCAAGAAAACATATCTCTTGGGACTATTAATTCCCAGAATCAGACGTCTACTTTTTATATTATTGTTGAAAAAGAAGCCTCTCTCTTCAGAGTTGAAAAAGGGTTTTAATAATAGACTCCACCATTAAAAGTTAGGAGAAAAACTGTGATCTCTGTGGCAGTGTTAGCTCAGAGAATTTTGATGTGTGAATTATTCCTCCTTTAGCTGGTAAAATGTCAGAGCAATGATACAATCAACAATAAGCCTTGTTTTACTGTTGTTTGCAAAGTCAAATGAAAAGATAGAAGGAGGCTTGTCTCTCAGGGTAGGAATAAGAGAGGTCACAGACAGTTTTAGTAGCAAAAACTAACAATTTGTTGAAAGAGGGATTCAACTTTTTAAGTTCAGGCAAGTGCTTAGATTGTGTCCTTTATGGATGCTTGTGGTATGATCACCCCTGACAATTGCTGCCTACATTTTCAGCTGTTATCCACCCCAAAAATGCTGTTTCTTATCATTTGAGAATATGTGAATCAGTTCTTACTTTAAGACATGGATTTTATCTGAGGAGCTCTGCCTCTCCCTGGAACTCAAGCTGGATACTTGAGGTTGCTTGGTTTTAGCCTTTCTTATTGCTACTTCACCCATCAGTTTAGGGCCCTTGCTATCAATACCTGTGTTTTCCCTAGAAGAGAATGTAATTAAATGCTTTCTATACAAGGCAAGTGGAGATACGACCCCCTTATGAGTGCCTATGTGCCAAGCCCCACGCACCAAGTTAGGGACCAGTGATTAATCTGGGGAAAACTTTCCATAGTATTTCCTAGGAAAGGTCATTTATCCAAATGCATAAAGAAACAAGAGTTGTCTTTGGAGTTTTCCTAGTGCCAGCCTCTTCCACGGAAGAGGTGTCAACACAGAATGTCTTACTACAGATATGAAGTCTTTTAGGTCTGACTTGCCAGTCTCAAAGACCCCGGGACAATTAGCACTTAACTCTGTAACTGCTCTTGGAGCACTTTGTAGTCACACTTCTCTGCCCTCTCTCCTGGCCGTTCCTGTGCCCTCCTGCTTTGTATTTACATGCACCTGTCTCCCCATTAACACCTCGTTAAGGCACACACCTGCTGTGGTTTCACTTAAACCCACTGCACTGCAGCCATTAACCCTGTGTTTTTCATTACAAGGTACTCAGCACAATAGGAGCACTGAGTAAGGTTCACTAATGAGTCATGCAGCCAACAAAAATTGGATTTGTACGGGTGACTCCTTTTGGTTCAATTTCTTCACACCCCCCCTTATTTAATAATTGATTATATATTAAATATATTCACAGGGAAAAAAAATACGTAAGTGTACATGCATTAATTCCAGCTGAAACAGCACAGTTTTGGGACAAAATACTAATGGATAGAAATCAACTACATATTTGTAAATGATAAGAAAGGCAACAGTGAAACCACAGCTCTAGGGCTTAGGAGACCTTGCTTCTATTCCAAAGTTTGTCAAACATCTGCAGGTTCACCAGCAAGTTGTATCATCTCTCTGTGCTACTTCCAATAAAATGAAGTGTATCGGTGTATGTGCTTAGGCCTGGATATACATACACACCTCACCAAAAAAAGAAGTGGAAGGCAAAGTAAAAAGCTCTACAGTATCAACTGTGCTGAAACAAAATCCAAAAGAAGAATGTTCTTTAGTATTTGTAGCAAAACAAAACTGTCATGGGAGCAGCTAGTGTGATATAAAGTTCAGAATCAACATTGTCATGGCAATTTCTCCAGCAGTTGCACTGACTTTGTTTCAAAATCTTCAATTACAGTGTGGCTTGATTAGGAAAATAAACTAGATAAGCAAACATGGCAGGTGATTGCTCCCTAACTGTGTAATCAAGAAATACCACAATCCATTATTTGATCATAATTCTATGGATCTGCCACAAGGAAAATGTAAGCTCTGAGGCTTATTTTGCATCAAAAGTTCACCTTCTTGTTAGACAGCTAAATAAATCTGTTAAATATGCTGCTTTAATAGCACAGTAAGAGAGACCCTGAGATGTATCCATACATGTGATCAATGATTTGCTGCAAATTGCATTACAGATCAGTATTTCTTACTAAACACCCATATGGAAGGGTAATTTGCTGTGTAATTGCTTTTCAACACTTCTTTATCAAGGACTGATGCTTTCCTTGGTCCGATCTCTGATACTTACACCACAGAAGACACAGGAGTTGCTCTTTCAAATTTCATAGTGCGTATATTGCTTGGTAATATGGGTCTGTGTATATGCATAAACTTGCTGTGTGAGGAAACTCAGAAGATCTCTATGTCACTTGCACTGCAATTCTAATAGCAATTTTCATTTAAAGATGAGCTGTTACATGAGGCCTGAATTTTACAGGGATCAGCTCAAAGAGACTAAAATTCTTGGAACAGTATCAAATTTAACATTTGCATTTAAATGCATAAGACACCCATTTGTTCCACTGTATCTTGATAACAGTTTTCCCTTTGGAATCTTATTCTCTCATGGAAAAGTAATTTTATTCTTACTATTCACTGCACTGGTACCAATTTTGCTGGTGATCCTGGATGTTTTTGCAGAATCAAAGTACAGAGAAAATCCACCTTACTATACAGAAATGGTGGTTGTTCCTGCCCTTCTCTTTTCAAATACTAACTTGGAATGGAGATGATAATCCTTGTAAATATTAAAAATACTGACGTGCAGTGTAAGGTGATCCACATATAAACCAACCCATTAAATCTGGCTGTAGAGTTTACACATTTCTTCAGCAGGGAAGCCCACCAATGGGGTGTTTTTAATAGGCATTGAAAGCTACACTTTATTATTCACTGAGTAGAACTGACATTGGACTTGATTCAGTAAGGAGCACTAACTGCATAAACAGATGTCAACTGCTATTTGGTCTGGTGGCCATGGACTGGAGAAATAAATGGAAAATCTAACAAGGAGCACAGAAGTAAAGACAGGGATCTTCAAATGACAGGAGGATGCGCTCGCTAGCAAAATGTTCAGCTCAGTCTCTTTCAGTGTGCATCTGGAAAGAAGAAAATGGAGGATGGTCTCCTATAAAGGAGAAATAGATCATTTATTCAGTTCCATCTGTTTCTGAGAAACAGATCATCCCTATTTCACATATTACAGTCAGTATTTACTGATATTCACCAAAGAATGCTCTGTAGGTTGCCACACTCATTAGCTACCTGGAGCAGAAATAGAGCCCACTGCAGCCGAAGGGAAAAGATCTATTGAATTCTGTGGACAAAACCTCTAGGTCTACTTATATTGGGCAACAGGGCCAGAGTCTGTGAGGTTGCCAGTAAAATGTGCAATCCATTTACTTCTACTGGCAACTGTGTCTACACATGCTTTCTCCATCGTAATCCCATATTCATATTAGTATGCAAACCTCTGCCTGACTACAGCAGCAAAGGTTGTGCCCTGCTCTACTAAGCCTCTTATAAATATATGTTGAATCACAAAATCTTCCCCAAGCTGCTTAGTCCTCGGCTTGTTCCTGAATGCTGATCCTTTCTTTTTCTTCTCTGAAGGCAGAGAGAGAGATATCACATACTAGGCAGAATTATTCCCTGTGGAACATTTTGTCCTGTATGGTGAAAATTTAACGCAAAACCAAACAAATGCTGAGTGTCAGAAGCAGGGAAGGGAGGCTGGACATTATGGGTTAGCTGCTGGAGGAGACAGGCAGGCAGAGTACAGGTTGGGGTACAGTTTCATATTCTAGCTGACCCAGTGTAGCTCTTGCTGGGAGCAGCAGCCCTGCTCTCCCCTCTCTCCATCTGCCCCAGCTGCAGGCTCTGCCTGTTCCCTTGTATTGGACCGAGCTGCACAGTCTCCTGACAGCCCAGCAATTCAGCCCAAATGAGTGATCTAATTGAAAGTGATGGGAGGAGGGCAGAGGGAAATGAAAAAACAATAAAAATCACCAAGCTGGCAGTTGTATGACTTATGTAGCAGCCAGAGTTATTTGACCTCATGCAAGAGAAGTGGAAGTCTGTTGGCTGGGAGCAGTCAGACGAGTGAGGTGGTGCAGCTCCATTCCTTTAAGGAGCTACTCACAGCTACACCAAAGAGGAGGAAAGTGAAGCAGCAGCCTTTTATTTATGTTATGGGAGCAGCAGACCAGGGCACAGCCCTTGCAGCCCAGAAAAAGCATTACAAAACCAGGTAATTTAAAGAGAGCTTTAAAATCACTCATGGTCCCAACTTTCATACAAGGGGAGCATAGTCACTGAGAACTGCAGTCTTTTATTTCACTCTTGCTCACTCCCTGAGTCTGGAAGATCATGAGTCACTTAAACTTCCATTGAATTCAGCAGAAGCTAATGACAGGCATATTATTGGGACTTAAAAGCTTTAAAGCTTACTCTTACTATAAAATACTCTACCTGTAACCAAATATACTTATCATTATTGGGAATTATGTAAATAAAATCCAAACCACCTGTCAGACAGTTTTATACTGGGGAAATAGAGTCTCAATTTAAAATGGCATTTTAGAATTTATGCAATTCAATAAAACAATAAATTTCAATTTTTCCGCTTTTGTCATTACAAATCTTAAAGCCAGTTCCATGTGTGGCACCTACTTGCATTTCACTCACGGGTTTATTACAATGAGCATCACTTTAAATTAAAACCTTCACATTTTCAAAGGAAAATAAATAGTTAATGATTTCAGAATTATTATTCTTTTCCACACAATCCCATAAAAATTTCCCAATGAAAAAGCTAATAAACCAATGGCGAGACACTTACATATGCAAATACGTTTCCGTGAAAGAGTTAAAGTGCTTTATAATATAAATTTGCTTTCAGTGCCAATATAATTAGATTGTAACAAGCAAACCCCTGCAACATAACACAGTGAAAATTTGAAAATTTGATTCTCTCTGGCAAACAACCAAGTCCCTGCGTGTGCACAAACCTGACATTAATAAGCTACAAGAGATTACATGATTTAGAAAAGAAGCACTTGGTGTTACAAAATCAAATAATAGATCTCTAGGCTATAATTAGGAGAATTGGGATTCAACAATGAAGTCATAATAATGTAATTTAGCTGTAAGTAACAGAGCCATGGAGTCACATTAGGAGGTGTGATCACATCTTTCAGCAAAGCTCTGCTGTGTAGACTTATTGCTGTTCAGTTTAGTCTAGTACACAGCAACCTGTTGGCACAGAGCTCAGGCTGACAGCCTCTTGTTCTCTAGGTGCAGTATGGCAAAGTGCCACCCATGCATTTTTAATTCAGTCCTGTGACTTTTAAGTCAAAACAATAAAATTATATATACTGAGGGTAGAGTTGCCTGTGAATATTTGTATAAATTACTGCACAGCGTGGGTTTAGGGGCCATTTAAGAACAGATATATTAGAACAAAAAAAAGGCAAAATAAACTGCTGAAGCATGGTGTTAGGTTTCTAGTAGGCTTGATGAACGTGTACTGTTCAGCTACTTTATTCATCTATTGCTGTGGTTAGGAAATTACTCCTTATCTGCAACTCATTGCAACTGCAGTCCCAAGTCTCTTTTTGTCGATTCTTTCCAGTGGTGCGGAGGGGTTGGATTGCCTGCTCAGCCCTCAGAGCGGGTGTTGTACGGCCCATGGAAGTGGGTGACAAATGTCAGTGCAGGATGCACCTCTCAGAGTCCCTCACCACCACAAACACAGCCCTGCAGCCTGCCAGGCACGAGAGGTGGCCATGGCAGCCGGCCCAGCTGCAGGGAGGCACCAGGGAAACCCCAGGCAGGCAGAGTTCAGCTGCTCACAGTGGTGGTGACAGGACATCAATCCCAACTCCACAAGTTTTGGGAAGATTGCCCTTTGATTTAGGCTATTACAGAGGAATACATCATATCAGCAGCCCCTCTGCTCCACCTCTGTCCTGCACAGATAAGGCCCTTTCTTTGGCATATTATCAATTTAAGCTTATTTCAAATACTTTGGCCACAACTGCTTCTTTGTCATTTATTTGTCACAACTAATAAAACAGAGATAGCACATTAATTTGTTGATTTTCTCCTTTAGGAGCTGGTGTCTAGTTAGAAGTGAAATCCTGCCTGTTCAGTCATTTATTAGCTGATAATTTTCTTCTCTCCATGCACACCTCCTGGTGCTTATGTTCTCATCTTGGGGCTGTCTCATCCTACCTGTCTCTCCCTATGTCCCATCCTGCCTTCCACAGGCTTCCGAGAAGCATCTGAACTAAACCCAGCTCGCTGATCTCGCTCGACAGCATGAGCAGGGCAACTCCAGCAGCCCAGTTTGTGTCCAGACTTGAAATCCCACTTCACTCGCAAAAGACACACACAGAACTTTATCTGCGTTTGGCTTCTGGGGTGTTTGAATCAACACTTTTGGCTTTGGGGCGAAGGATGTGAGGGAATAGATTTGCTTCTTTTTAATTGTGCAGCCTACCAAATAGTGGGGGAAACAGGCACCAATTTTGCATCCAGACTGTCAGAAAATTCAAATGTATGGACGAAAACTATGAGATGGGTTGATTACTCCTTCTTATGGTCTCACAAGCTAGGCCCACTGGTCCAACACCATTACTGTCTTTTGGAGAACTCCAAAAGCTTTTGCTTCCACTCAGTCTTTAGTGTAACATGAGCAGCCACCTGTTGTTCCTGTTCGTTCAATTTTATTTTTATTTGCAATTTCTTCCAATTACTGTTTATTTTATTACTTCTTTATGGTTTTGCCATTTTTTGTTTTGATGACATTTTGATTTGTTTCAAACTGCCCTTTATTTTAATTTTCTTTCCCAAGCATGTTGATTTATGGCTGTTTCTTTTATTTCTTTTATGCTTTAAATGATCTGTTTGTTTTATTTCCTTTATTTGCATAACACTTACTTTTCATGACCTTTTTGTTGCTGCAGCTGCTGCTGCTGCTTCTGGGCTGCTAGTGTTTTTCTCTTACTTATCCACCAGGAAACACAGAGTAAAAGTAAGCCAAATCCCAGTGAAGACCAGTATCCAAACACAAAATCTTTTCTGATATGTATGTATTTTATTATTCCACAGTCTCCTAAATGGGTTATTTATTCTCCAAGTGTAGATTATAAAATGGTTTCTTTTTTTTTAAGAAACATAATATAGGAACTCTGTATGTTCCTACCTAAAGATCACATCTGAGCAACTTCCTTTGGGCTGGTCTAATATTTTGGCAGCTCTTCCAGGAGCAAAGACCTTTGTAATGGAGGCAACACGAAGAACATTCTAACTTACAATGGTCTGTCTACAACTTTTAGCAGAATCCTCATGGCTAGTGTAAAATACTGCATGGACAGTTAAAAATGAGTATATTTGTAGTTAGTGAAATGTCTCATAGGAAACATCATTTATGTTTAATCATGGCTAATGAGTGTGTGCTACTTGAAAGGTTCATTTACAGATTACATGCACATGGGATGTTTGTGTGCGTCTGTGACTGTCCCTGCCTCTAGGCTATGTATGTGTATTTATTTTTATACACATGCACTCATACACATTCTTATAAAAATTATGCTTTGGTCATCTGCATTCTTTTAGTTACAGATCTAGCTTACTTTTGTTCTGCAGAAGCTGATGCTACTTCTGAATTTTTCTGGTGAAATAATCGATTTCAGAATTATTCCTGAAATTAATTTTGTCACTCACAGTGGGAAAAAAACCCCAACACCTTGCTTCTTTTAAAGCTGTTGTTACTATTCTTTTAACAACAACAAAATTTTCGATGTTGTATTTAATTTCATTCCTCATTTTTATGGTGCTGTGTCACAAATTGATATTTTGCCAGGCAAACAGGATTATGTACCAAATCACCCTCTTTTATTTGCATGCTAGGTGGTTTGAAGTGACCTGTTGAACGATGCCTGCATTAACAACGTGCTTCTTGGAATCCCTCCCTGCCCCCTTAAAAACTTTCTTATTGTGCCTTCCAACATTGGCATTTGCACTATTGTGCGTCTTTATGTATCTAATATAAAATGTATATATTTATACATCCACACAAGCCTATAATGAGCCAAAAGCAGAACAGCCTCTGCCTCAGCTTGTTTGCACATTATGCACATTCTAGGGAATGAAATCTGAGTGCTGTTCAAAGAGAAAGTGTGTGACTTAGCCCAAGGGCAGAAGAAAGTCATGTGCAACAGGTTACATGATTTTTACATAACTTTTGGTGAAAAAAGAAGCACCTCATCTCAATGGAGGAAATATTTTAGGATATTTATGAAATAAACTGAATGTTTTTCCTCGCTGCTTCATGCATATACTTCAGTGTACTGCAGTACAGTATATTGTTGTTTTCACCATAATTAATGCAGTCTTTTTCTCACCTTCCCTAATATAATCCATCACAAACACACACACAAACCAAACAATCAAAAGAGAGAGAACTTTTTATTCTTTTATTTTTGGTAGTTTTCTCAGCTCTACTGTTCTCTTCACTTCCAGGGTTGGCATGGGAAAACTTTGAGCCAACAAGTCCTTGCCATTTCACTTACGAGGATCCTAAGAGACCAAAGGCCTTACAACCAGATGAGGGTCAGCAGGAATGGGATGTGGTCGCCGGTAGGGTGGAAAATGTAACACATTCTTAAGCTGATTTTTAGGCCTTTCCTTTGGTCTCAGGAGAAAAGTTAACAGTGATGATGGTGGTTCTTTGAAGCCTGAGCAAGATCCTGACAGAGTCTTATAAGAGCAGCAAGGGCTTCCAGTTCCTGGTGCCCTGGAGAGAGCATATACCCAAGTGTTACCAGCTCCTGCTGCACAGGAATAGGTCTGCAGAGTCAAAAAGAGCCTGCAAGTTGGAAATGTAGAAACACAGATTGGCTTGGGCACTCGGGAAGTTGGAAACCAGGTGAGTCTTGCCTTCATGTCTCCGTAAAACTTCTGCTAACCTAAAAACCAACAGAAAGGAAGGAACCAGGCAACTCATTCCCACGTTTAGAATTTACAAGATCATTGGACAGTAAACCAACACAACCTCTCTGCTCTGTCCCTCTCTCTCCAGGATCCATGCTCCACTCTTACAGGGGGTTTTGACCTTTTCTTTCTTCTCAGTTTCATTGTTCTAAATGGGATGTTTTATTGAATACCATATGCTTACCTTCTGGAGATTATTGTTTGAATTACATTTTTTTTCTTTAATGTTATCTTCCTTCAGAAAAGCATTGTGCTCCTTTCATCTATTTCCTTTTCCTTTTATTGTTCAGATTCAATGTATCATCTATTTATGTCTGGGCTTCTGCTGTCTCCTTATCTTTCAAGAGTCAAAAAGTTGGTATATAGCTGATTCTGACTATGTGATGGAAATGTGAATGTGTACAAGGTAGGATGCTTCCTTCATTCCCTTAGCCTGGGAATGTGCATTGATGGAGCAGTATGAAGGTTTGTTCAGATTTCATCAGTCCCTGATTATGGAGAAAGCCAAGCAGACCAAACCATATTTTAAAAATATTAGTGTAATATGAAAAGGACATCTCAAGTTGACAAGTTGATGGTAATTGTACTGTTGTCCCATGGTACCTTCCATTTTTGTCCTTTACTTAGAGAAGAATTTGGTCTCAGCCCCATGCAAGTCAACAGCCTGTTGATGTACAGATTTTGTACTTTCAGAAAAAATCTTCTCATCCCAATTGAGCTACAAAAAAGAAAAAAAATGTTAAAGGTTAGGGGGGCTTCCTATTCTGTTCTAGTAATATAATATGAATGGCTAAGCACTGGACCTCTAATACAGGGAGAAGAGCCTTTATGTCATCTCCTCCCTGTCTCCATTCCACAGAATCATTACAGTAAAATTGTGCCACAAAATTAAAGAGAAAAAAAAAATTATGCAAATCCACACCTTTACAAGATTGTGGGGTTTGGATGGGGTATTTTTTGTTGTTGGTTTTTTTTTTTCCTATAAGTACTCATTTGCTACACCCAAAGTCTAGAATTCTACTTTCAATTTAATCATTATCCCATTTCTCTGACATATTTGTAGGGATTTTATGATTTCTGGGAGAAGTAGTTGTTTCAACTTTTTAAGCTGAAGGTCAAAAAAAGTGAGGAATTCAAGTGGACTCTCCAATAAAAGTAACCATGTCCCAGGAAGGGCAGCCATATTCCTAAGTTACAAAAGCAGCAGTTTATTATATACATATAATTTGCTACAGAAATAAAGCTTTGTTTCCGAGACACTGTTTTAAAATAAATCCATCTCCTAGCATGGTGGACCTCATAGATTTTTTCAGTAAACGTGTTCGGACAATTAACAAAGGCCTTCAGTTAACCTCAGAGGGAGGTTAAATTGAACAGCAATAAGATATCAATATTTTTACAGTAATATTTTGATCGCTGACCCTATGATAACCCCACCAGTCCAACCCACTCTCTCATTCATTAAAGCCTGCACATTTTACAGAGCTCATCACTGACACCAAGGTTCCCAGGCTGAAATCCCAGCAGGCAGTGCCGTCAAGGGCAACACTCAGAAGAGAGGAGCAGCACAAGTTTGAGAATGGGTTTCCTCCAGTTCCTCCTTTGTCCTCTAGGAACTGCTGTCCTTTGGTGCCAGCCATTTTTCCCACTTTATTCAGCCACACACAGACTCCGAGTGCACACACTCGGGCACTCTCTCACCTGACATGCAGAGATTACTATTTCTGAACTGCCCAGGAGCATGCCAGGCCTTTCACCAAAGACACAACATGAAGGCTGCTGTGTACACATAGCCCAGATTCTGATCCTAATGTCCTCATCCATGTCTCCCAAAAAACAGCTGAAAGACTACTTTTGATAGCACCAATGTGGATCAGGCCTAATTACCTAATGCATGAGCCTCTGGTCTTTTATGCCTCTGTCCAGCTGGGTACCTAGAAAAGTTAAAACACACCTACTGCAATGCAATTCTGCACTCCAAACTAGGGCTCCTACACCAAGAGTATATCCTGAATGTGGAAAATGTCCTTATGCAAAGCTCAGATTGTGTTCACTGCTGTTTTGCATTTGGGTGGGGTTTTTTTTCAGCAAAGTAAGGGTTTCAGAATAGCAGTAAAGCTGCTGTATAGATAACTGAACTCCTATACCATTAGGCAAATTAATTTTACATATAAATTATTTAAATTTAATCTGTGATTAGTTCTCCATATGAGCAGTGATATCACTATAGAATAAGTAATTTCCTTTTTAGAGAATTGCAGCATGATAAATAAATGAATAAAGACTTATAGAAATGTATTCCAGCACATATGTTGAGAAGCATTCTTATCAGAAATCTTGGAAATCGCAATATTCCCTCTGGTCCCCCTAGTCTGCATTAAAAATAACTAAAGACTGTAGTCATTTTTTTTTCAAAACATGAAATGCATTTTATGCAACAATGCCTCAGATGAGACACAAACTCAACAGAGCTTACAAATATTAGACATTTGCACTCTGCACAGACTTGCTTCAGCTAACAGACCCTATTGGTGACTGTAGATGCTTTGAAACCCAGTTTTTAGATTAAAATTCATGAAAGGCATCTCACATTTTCACTGAAATATCTATTGTTGGCTTTCTAGTAGTGGTGAGGGAAGAGGAAAGAGGGAGAAAAAATGAAGAAATGTGGTAAGTAGTGCTACTCCATTTGCCTCAGAATAGCAAAAAGATTTTGTGTTCTTCTGTAAGTTATAATATCTCATATTGCAGTCAGTAGTGTCTGTCCTGGGTCTTGATTCTTGAACACACCTCACTCTGAAAAAAATGAGATAATATTTGATGATTTTGGTGGTTGCCGCCCAGGTTTTTTGCATTTATGAGTCAAAATGGTTATTAGGGTGAAGATCCTTGTTTAAGACATCCACAAGAGGAATAAATAGATAAAAAAAGCTAACAAAACCAGTCTAGTTTATGAATATTCAGGAAGAAGTTCACTTTTAAAGGCCTAGCTGTGCCAGTCTCATTCATGGTCACAAATCCACTTTGCAGCTTGTGTTCATTAATATCAGAAAAGTTGGTACTGACAGTAAATACCCACACAGGAAACAGGTAAAATTAAAACCCCAATTTCTTCTAGATTTTTATTAATAGCCTCAGAAGTCTGCTCAAGTGTTTCAGTGTTTACAAACAATAAAAAAAGGAAAAAAATGGGGTTTGCATTTGCTCATTCGTAAGCATGCTCTCGTCTGTTTTTCATGTGGGGTGTGATCCCATTAACTTGTTTGTTTGATAACATCCTATGAGCCAACAAGTCATCACAGAATGAGTCCTTGGCCATTTTTTTTTTCTTCCTCCTCTATGCCAATGATTTCCTGATTTCTTCTCCAGTAGAGCTGCCTTGTTCAAAAAAACAGACTGTGTCAACTGTAAGCCTATTACTTGCACATCTGCTTAACAAAGTATTGGAAAAGGATTTTAGGGTTATTTTTTTCCTGAGGGGGAGGGCTTGGGGTCAGAGTGAGGTGCTAAGGATTTTTGTTACAGGGTTTTTGTTTCTGATTTTCTAATAAGGCTTTATCAACATTAATTTGGAAAAAAGAACCTGTTGAAATGTAAAAAATTACAAACAGAGGTTAGTAGAAAGAAGAATTCCATTTCTGTGAAATTCAAAGCCATCCTGCAAGGAGTGTTTGCTACAGACAACACATTTCTATCAGCAGAACCATTCCACAGTGGAAGCACTTACTCTGTAGTGAGCCTGTGAATATATGTGAAAGGTTTTGAGAAATATATGTGAAAGGTTTTGAGAAATTCTCTTCTGTGCAAACAAACCTCATTGCCTCTTTAAACTTTCCTACAAGTAGTAGACTGGTATCCTTTAAGAAATTTTTGTTTTCTAGAAGAAAAATCCAAGGTTTGCTGGGGTTTTTTTGAACTGAAAATAAACATTTCAAAGGGACGGAATGCTCACCCTTAGATGGAAAAATGAGAGAGAGGTAGAATTACAAATTCAGATATATTAAGTTGTACTTATAGTAGCTGTCAGGTTCCTTGAGAGCATTTCTTGATTCCCATAGCCTAAGTGAAATTTTTGACCACCAGCCTGCTGCTGCACAGAAGAGGTGTGAACTCTTCAGGCAAATCTCTCCATGACTGTGCTCCAAATCCAAAGCCAATAGGGAAGAGCCCTAGGAAGAACATTACATGCCATCTAGCAGATACTGTGCCCTCTGTCAGGAGAGAAAAAGGATCCATTCAAAGGTCATAAATGTGTTTGTGTCTGTTAAGACAGCTAGCAGTTTGTCATCATCCCATTTTGTTCACTGGCATCAGAACAGATGCAAAAGTCTTTATTTGGTTATTGCATTAGAGAGAGAAAGCAAATTCTTCTCTGATGCTGTACCAATTAATTACAGCGGCATCATTATGCCACATCAGTAATAACACCAGGTAATTTCACCTGAGATTATTAGTTTGAAGGTGAATAGCTGTTCTGGATTGTGGTAAGTGATAATCTAGCAAAACAAGAACAAGAAACATTTTGCCATGATGTCAAGCTAAGGCCAAATTCATGTGAAGAAAGACTTCAGAAACATTGGACAACTGATAACTGCATCAGTTACTATCATCTCAGTTGTACTTATTAATGCAGAACTCAAAATTGGTATAACTATACAAATTCAAAATTAATAATTAGGCAAAATATTCATAATAAAGTCTCTGACCCATAAAATGTCTGACCCTTGGATCTAGAGGACATCTTGCTAATTTTGTTTTTATCATAGAATCATAGAATATGCTCAGTTGGATGGGACTCACCAGGATCATGGAGCCCAACTCCCAGCCCTGCACAGGACACCCCAAGAGTCACACCGCGTGCCCTAAAGCAGTGTCCAAACAATTCTTGAGCTCTGTCAGGCTTGGTGCTGTGACCCCTTCCCTGGGGAGCCTGTTCCAGTGCCCAACCACTCTCTGGGTGAGGAACCTTTTTCCTGATATTCAGCCTACCCCTCCCCTGCCTCAGCTTCATGCTACAACAATGATAGGTTTCTATGCCTGCTCCCATGGGCTGTCTGCCTATGAACTGTATTACAGAAAATGATAGATGAGTGCATACAAAGCACTGAGAATAGAAAGTTAGCCTCTTGTATAGCAAAGATATTCAAGAATCTGATTTTCTTTTAGTATGTGTTTCTCAGAATAGGATTCCATGGGAGATGGGGGGGTGGGGAAGAATCAAACAAGATATCAGTAGCCTGGTACTAATGAACAATGTTGTCAAGAACACTGACAGCATTACACTGATTTCCTGTGCTCAGTGTAACTATTGAGAAGCTAATACATTAATGGTGGACTACAAATATAAATTAAAAACTAAAGACTTAGCTTTCAGTCTGCCTTTCCTTCTGTCTCTTATTTTGTACTGCCTGAATGAGCTATTACCTTCTTGTTTCCCTGAAATATTGGTTCATAAGGGTAGAGTGAGCAGACTCAATTTCACTGAAAGTAATGGAGTGAGATTATCCAGAATTATTTCCAGTGGGCTGAGTTTGTTACATTCCTTCTGTTGTGAGAAGTAAACAACTAAACACCTTTACTGAAAGCTGAGAATCTTCATAGTCATCACCTCTTCCTATTTCCTTGGATTAGTCCAGCATTTTGGGTTTAGCCATGCTCAATTAACTCATCCAGGAATTGGTCCAGTCAGAAACAGTTGATTTAAGTGAGATAAACTGGGCATCTGTTTGGAAAAAATTATTATCCAAAATATGCTTTCATCACAAGAAAATGAACTGTGCTATCTCCATATTTAAAAGCATATGCTTCTAAATAGATTCTCTTCCTTTGAAAGTTTAAGAAATAGAAAATACTAACATTGAATCTGAAACTGAAACAAGCAAGTATGAAGTAAAAATTTAGTAACAAGTGTATTAACATTTTAAGGTACTGGAACTGGAACTTGGTGCTAGCACCTTCATCAAACCACAATATAAACTGTGTTGAATTAAAGCGATTAAACGCAGCAATAAAACCAACTACTGCAGAAATGATTGAAATACGTAGGGTGCTTGCATGTGTTTGTACTGGTGGTAATAAAAATGCTGCCATATTTAGTTACTGATTTGCTTTAGGATAGAAATAAAATCAGCTGACAACACTCGCCTGTTTTGTTTCAATTACTAAAGATTTTTCTCTTAAAAAATAGATCTAAAATTAGAGACATGGTTAATAATTAAGAGGGAATATCCATGGAATTGGAGAATACATGGCAATAAACATCTTTGGCAGGTGATTAAATGCTGAATTGAAACTGAAGCTGTTGCTAACCTCAAAATCTCTTTATTGCAAATGAACACCAATGCTTCAGATACTATTGCTGTGGTACTGGAATATGAATCAAGATGATAACAGCAACAAAGATATGATAATTTACTTCACATGGGTTTTTTCCTAATCTCAACTGCATTTGAAAATATTTTTATGTTACTTTTGGGGTTGATGAGCCATTAGCTAATTAATCTGCAATTAACAGCAGAACTAAAATTTTGTGTTTTCATACAGGCCTCAGTCCAGCCTCCAAGCACAGGCAAATATGGGTGTAGTTAATAGATTTTAAGTTTCTACATGGAGCACCTCAGTTACTTATCTCCCTGAAGTTCATCTTTGAGCATTAAAAAACTCAAGAGCTGGCTGTATGTGCCAAATGAGGCCAGTGATTGAAAGCCATGCTGCAGATTTAACTATTTGTAGCACTTAAAAGTGTCAAACACCTGTTGACAGGTGTAAAAAGGAGTTTTATTTTCCGGGATGGTCAAATAATCATATCATAAAATATATCTTCATATAATCACATTTTAATATACCAGTTGGAAGTGGTTAGGCCTCAACTGAGTCTCTCACACTATCCAAAGTACCCATTTGCAGGTAATAAAGGAAAATTTGCCAATAATCTGTGGTAAAATATGAACTGTACTGCTAATTCAAGTAGCACAGATGCAGCATGTGCCAATTTAGAAAATATGTGAAGCCAAAAGGCTACCAGAATCAATCCAATTTGTGCTGGAGTCACGGAAACGTTGGCTTTAGATGTAGCACAGTTATGTACAGTTTACAAAAGAAAATAGGAGCTAACCAATCTATCAAGAGCAGACATGCAAAACGGCCCTTAAAGCTCCTCATGGAATCCAGATTCAGGAGAGATAAGAAGAAAAAAAAATAAAAAGAAGAAAAAGGACGTAATAATAGATGCACAGTAAACCAAATAAAGTAATTTCAAAATGACTAGAGAGCAACAGTAAACGAAAAATGCCTTTGGGTACACCATCTGTTTATCCATTCCATATTATACCTTTTCATCACAATTACCTAAAGTGGTATATTTGTATTTCTGTAATGTATGGAATTCATTACATAGTTTTGCAATGAAATTATCACACTGTGGCTGGGACATCTGCACCCTGTCATATATCATTCTATTCATTTCTAGTTAATTTAATCCTAATATCTGCCTACATGACAAGACAGATGTTCAGCTATACTGTATCTTCCATAGTTTTCTGCCTTGAAGAAACTTTAAGTCACTGAAAGAACTGACATCTTTCAAACAGACATCTCACGGGTTCGGGAAGTATGTGTGTGCAGATGTGTGTGTATGTATGTTTGTGTTTATTTGCCATGTTCTTTTTTTTTAAGAAATGTGTTTTACAAAACAAAAATCTTCTACAGCAACTTTTAAATACAAACATTTTTCATTCCATGCACGTAAGTTTCTTTTGAAAAATGAGTTTTACTAATAGTTTGGTATATTTGTTTAATAATATTCATAAATACAGAGTATTTCTTTTGAATTAACTTTTCACTTGAACGAGACAGTTCTTTTTTTTTGTCATTGTTGATTAGAAATTTTGGGCCAGTCTTCCTCTTTGCCTTTTGAGCCTTGTCCCCCAAAACATGAAATGTCAATCAAGCTTTCTGGCCAGCAGTGCTGCACATTCTGTCAGACACGGATGGGCCAACCAGAAGAGGATGTTGGATTCCATGTGTTTCGAAGCTGTTAATGGCACCATGCAGATGGATCCATGCCACTGATCACTGGTAGGATGTACAGAAACGTGGAGCACTCTCACATGGGATAAGGTGTATGACCACAAATGCAAAGCACTTGCTTTTCATCACTCCTGTCACACTCCTCTTCAAGAGGTGCTGTCAAGGCTGTCAAAGAGCTTTGCTGTGCCTTCCACTTATAGCACAACATCTTCAGAACAGATTTGCAGAAGGTCTGAGGCAGACTTTGATATCTATTCCCCAGACAGCTCCCCGTTTGCCACTTCTTAGCCCAATCTTTGATTCCTTTGAGCAGAACAGCATCTGACAGTGTTTCCTCATTTTGACCTAACTGAAGTCACACTTGTGACTTTGTGGTTTACGGGTCTACACCTCTGTCAGCCAAATCCTTTCTTAAGTACGCTTACTCATGTTCCCAAAATCTCGGCTCTATCCTATTAAACTGCTAGGTGGGTAAATACTGGGAATATCATCTGATAGCATTTTGCTGTCCTACAAATTATACAGGTGTTTAGAGGCCCTTAGATTGAGTAAAAAAAGGTGTAAAATGTCCGACACAACTCAGACAAAACAGAACTCTCTGCTGAAAGGGGATGCTTTCACGGCAACTCTTCTCCAACACATTTGAAGAATATGTAAGTTTAAATTCTATGCCTGTAAGCTGCCAGATAAGCCAGAAATAAATTATACCCAGCTGTTGTGTTGGATAACAGCAACAGATTGCGTAATGGACACCCAGATAAAAACAAACATGAATTGATTTAGAGTATTAATTATCTAAAAATGGCAACTGCTCTTCAAGTTGTTTGGCTGATGATGTAGAGGGTGAAGTAATTCTGTTAGCTTATATTCACCTCTGGCATGAATAGAATTTAAGGGAAAAAAAGCCCTGAAATTGCATCTAGCCATTGGAATGGATTCTTTTAGTGTCCTCACAATTTAGGACCATGATATCATGATGCAATTTAAAGCAGGAACATGTTAAACAGGGATATCAGGCTAGGGACTGGTTAACATTTGTTAACACCCATTTGTACTTTAAAACTGAATGTTTGCTTCATCTATATAAATCAGTAGACACTACTTTTCCCCTGGAGTCTCTGAAATCCAGAAAATAAAAATCATTGCTTGCTTTGTATGTTGGTGGCGTTGCAACATCATTTTCAAAGCTTCATAAAGATAGATTGATTAAAAAAAGCAAACAGGTGCTGAGGTCTTTTAAACTAACAATAATGCAGTGAATACCAGTATCTCTGGACTGCTCATTAATTATGTAAGCCTCTCTGCAAATAGGACAGCACACGACATTTGCTAACAATTATTATTTGTGTCTATTTCCACAGGCTTAGGAAAGGAAATAACTGTGGTATATGCTGGCAGATATAGTATGTTCTGACTCTGTGGCATGAGACCTTCAGTTTTTCAGTAGTGACCGCTACAGTTTGGATGGCAAAGAACACGGCTCCAGTATCAGCTTCAGTGAAACTCCACTGTCACCAAAAATCTCAGCAGTTACCAATGACAAGTTCTTAAGAACCCCAGACTTCTCCCTGCTGAAGAAGTGCAAAGGGATGACTATCAGGAATTAAGCCAAATTCCAGCACAGAATGGCTGAGTGTTGGTAGGCTGCCTAATACATCTGAGAGGTTTTAGGTTTCTAATATGGAATGGATTAACATTGGCAGTGGGCCTAACACCCTCTGTGATATGAAACAGTAGCATAAACCCTGGGACTTTTGGGGGATTGTAAGATTATTTCTTAACTGGAGTGCATTTACATAGGGTTTTCTTGGGAAAAAAAAAATAATAATGGAAAATTAAAATTAATAAAAACCCTTAAATAAATGGGAATTCCTGACTAAGACTGCTGGTTGCAATCCCCAGAATGGAGACAGTCTTCCACCTTGGGGAGAGTTTGGTCTTTTTTGTGACATCACGTAACAAGGTTGTTCACTCAAAAAATACATGTTCTTAAATGAAAAGTGAGATATAAGTGGAGTGAACAGAGTTTATGAAAAAGTATAGAGTATGAGATTAAATTTTTAGGAAAGTGGATATACAAAATTATAAGACAAACATAGCTCTGAAGATCATGCAGGGAGACTCCAGAAAAATAAGCAATTGAGTTTGTTAGACGGGATGGTTTAACTTGCAAATGAGCCCATAAATAGTGAATAGCTCTAATTAGTTTTTCTTACCTGAAGAACTTTTAAGCATTATATTAGATGAGGTCTTTTGAAAGCATGGTTCATTTATCTTGCTGCACTGTTTTTGTGGGGGATTGTTGTACTTGTCTGCTAAAACAAGTCAAGACATGATTGTAACTGTAATCCAGCTGATTTTGGGTCTGGTTGTAGAGCAGCTGCTGTTTAATCAGAGCCCAGGAGCCTTTACATATATATATATATACACTACAGAAGGGTGCATTCAGTGATAGCTATCAGTTGTCTTTACTTAAATTACTCCAGTGATGGTGCAGACTTTTGACATCAGAGATGTCTTTCATAAAAATATTTTGAGAAAGTTTTAAAAGTCCCTAAAAATCTTGGGTAAGAAGATTTGTACGTTATCTTTTCATAAGGCACAATTTTTTAATTTTTTTTTTTTTCAGCTGCAAGTTGTTTCTTCTTTAATTCAGACCAAGAAAGGAATGAAAGATCTTTTTCAGTGTCGAGAAGGGTTCCTTTTTTTGGTAAAGAACTTTAAAATACTCTTTCGTTTGCCTTTATTATGTACTGTTGGCTCATATATATAATATATTTATACGTGAAACAGTAGACACACTGATTGAATAAGAAAACTAGAAGTCAAACTTCCAAAATTCAGGCCCCAGACATGAAATCAACCTATTGTGAAATCTTACTTAAAAACTTTTTAACAATGTATGTTTAGGAGCTTTATTGTGCAACAATCTAGTAGCTGTGAACCTTAGCTGGCTCTAGGGTGAGCAGACAACTAAACAGGGATTTAGAAGAGTTTTGAAGCAGAAACAGTAACTCAGATAGAATTTTTCCTGTGGATAAAGCATTAAATGTCTTTCAAGTCTATGCCAAAGAACATTAAAATGCACCTGAACAAAACTCTACTATTTAGACAACTCCTAAAGACTGGTAAGACAAAAGTAGAAGAATCAAATGCGTACAGAGGAAGATTATGGTGTCTATGAGTCTGTACTTAATATAACACATTGATAAATTTGAACTGCAAAAGTTAGAGATTGCAGCAGAACAAGGCTCTCATTCAGCCTCCTTCATCTCTTTGCTGAAGCACTGGATAATTAAAATTTTAAAATACATTATTTAGATCAAATCACTAGATTAAATAATCCTGGATGAATATAGCCACACTGATTAAAAAAAAAAAGTTACATGTCCCTGTATAAATAAAGAACATCAATTTTTTATTACTTTAAATTTTCATTATTTTCACTAGAAAATAATCACAAAAGTAAAAGCACAAAACAAATTTCTTTTCTTCTAGTATGTGCAAGTGTGAAGGCCTGTGTGTAATTTGACAATGATTTTAAGTGTCTCCTTCTGTACTAAAACCCTGTGTGCAAGGGTCATTGAACCCTACACAGATACAGGGCTCATAACTTTAAATAAAGTCACTTGGAAATGAGTTCCCATTCCTGTAAGAATCTAAATGTTCTCCAGGATAAAAATATAAATAAATCCTCAAGGATTGTGTCTCACAGTGTGAGAAACATTTGTCATAAAACTCATCTGGTTTCAAGCCCTTTTCTGCAAAACACAAGACTTCAAACTCAGACAAGATTCGAGTGAGCTGGTGTTGATGGATGGCTCTGATATATTACATGTAAAGCACATGGTTATGTTTCTTCCCTCTCATAGCCAAGTACAGTTTTAATAGCAAGGGACAACCTGGAGTGGCTTTGTCCCTTTTAAAAATTTATAAAGCAAATAGCACAAGGTAACCTCAGTGCCCACTGGGACTCGACAAAGCTGTCATACTACCAGTGTATAAAAACAAAGAATCATGCTAGAAAACTTCTTTTAAGTATTGAGTTTATTCATACCTGAAGAACTCAACACAAATCAATGGATGAGGACAAAGAGAAGAAAAATACTCATATAGACCAAAATTGCATGCTATACTTGGTTTAACAGAGGTTGGCTGTTCAGGAGAGTTGTACAAAGTCGAAGATTACATGTAGCACCCTGGATGAATACTCTACACCAATTCTTTGTGGAAATCCTTGGGTTTTAGTCTTTATTTTTAAAATGCCCAAAATAGCAAGATAACTCATGTTTTTAAAACGCTATTGTAAATATTAAAGACATGCAGGACTTGCCCCCTATCCTGATTCCTTGAAGGCCTCATTCACTACACCAGCAAGTCACTTCAGCTACCTCTGTGACACAAATGATCCCACTGACTGACTAGGCAACGTTTGATTACACTCTGTTTGCAGCTTTCTGAGCCAGTGGGTAGCTCTAAAAAGTGCCCTAAAAAAACAGAGTTGAGGTTTCATCCTGACAACATGCAGTACTAATTTTTCCTGTTAGTTTTTATACATTTAAGTCATTAGGGAACTCGGAATGTATCAATTTGTTGCCTCAATAGCATGAGGTAGCTGCTAAATCTATTTGGTTTATACTTGGTGATTAAGGGAGACCGATTCTCTTTTCCCGCCCTTTGAGGGAGCCTATGGTGTTATGGGGGGCATGTCAGCAATAATTAAGAAATATCCTGGTACAAATCCCAAAAGATACATATTTTTCTAAGTAATTCCCTATGGAAAAACTTTAAAAATGATGCACTTGTTCTGAAAATGCTTCAGGCCTTCTCTAAATAGATTATATTGCTGGTTTTTTTAAGAGTGCGTGACTTGAGGTGCACATTTTGCTTGCAACTTATAAAATCATAGCACAGTTATATGAGGGAAAACACAGGAATAATTTGCAGTGAACTTCAACACCTCACAAAGGATTTACCATTCAGACAATAACCCAGCTTCTTATTTTATTCAGTTGTAATGCAGTAAGCATGATGGTTTCGTAAAAGGGTCACAACCAAAAATATATTTTATTGGCTTCACACATTGCATTTTTTTTACAATTTTCTTATGTAGACTTTCCTCTCATTTGGACTCCATGGACTGAATTCATTTTTCTCTTTAGATGTTAAACTTTTAGTGTGGTACGTATTTCAAAATGTTTTTATACTGCACAATTCCTTAAGCCTTATGGTGGGTGTGCTTTGCACTCCAATTTTCCTAGCAACTTCATGTGGAATAATTACATCACTTAGCAGGATATCAACCACAGATGCAGTCCTTATAACAATAACCTGCATGTCAGCTGATTTAAAGATGCTTCCACTTCTCAGCTGTAATAAATTTTGCCTAATTTAAAAGAACTGAACATCAGATATTAAAAATATCCATCCAAACCCAAGCAACCTAACCTGTTTCATGTCCTAGTTAGAGGCCAGTGAAAGGAAAAGGAGAAAGGGAATGAAAATAGAACACATATAAATTGAGGTGAAAACAGAAGAGGAAAAAAAATGAGAAGAGGCTAAAGGCTAGAAGAGAAAAGTTTGAATAAAGACAGTAATTCAGTAAACCTGTAAGCATGAATTGACACTTTTTGTATGCCAGTCTGGGGTACTGCAGTGGTAATAACCCCAGTGCATATATGGAATTTCTTTGGCTACAAACTTGTTTAAAACCCTCAAGACTTTAGACACCCAGCTCAGAAACTCAGACTCCAAGAACTATCCCTGTTATCCATCCCAGTAGCTGTGACCAACTTTCCTTATGGTCCACTGCCTTGCTGAGCTAATGCTACACGTTCCCAAAAGTAAGCTCCAACACGGAAAAGCTCACAGTACAGGCACTATGGCACAGCAAGAAATGTGCCTCTGTAGATATTGGGGTGGAGGTTTTTCAGTCAGGACTACTTTGAATAGTGACAACATGCTGTGTGCATTCCCAAGCAGTTTGGGAGCATCACCTTAACTCATACCACCATTTTATCACTTGAAGTCATAACTGTTAAGTGATTCATCCTATTATTACATACAAAATCTATGGCTAGCTTGGAATTGGATTCCAACTTTTCTAAATATGAAGGTATAATTCATCAGACCATATTTCTTACCTTGAAGTGCTATAGTTTAATTCATGTACTTCTAATCATGTGTTAAAGGTCTATCTTCACCCTGCACAAGTGCAATAAAACAATACATGCTAGTTATTTAAACAGTTGTTTATGGCACTTGCATTTATAACACGTATCAAAATGGGAAGGCAGAGGTTGAAAGAAACAGATTCAAGAACAAAACTCCTCGTCCTTCAGGCAATGAAGGTCAGGGCACATAATGGAGTAGTCACACTGACCCTCCCAAGAGAGCTGCATTTGACACACCACATTTTGGCGCTATTTTCTGGTCCGTCATGGAGTTGTAAAAAGCACTGAGCATAGTTAAGAGACTGCCTTTTGCCTAGATTTCAAGAGGGATATAAAAGATGTAATCACAAAGATGATTATATTTTACATGCAGTGTCTTTCTGATTAATATTGATCTACCCATAAACAGCAAGAGCTCAAACAGCTGAGCAAGCCTGGATCCAGGACTCTTTGCTTCATCACCCTTTCAAAGGCAATTATGTTTAAAAATATTCTCCTGCCCTCATGAGATACTCTGGGCTATAGGAAGATAACTAAATGTGAAATCTGGAGCAGGGAAGTGACTGATTGTAAAATATTAGAGATCAGCACATACCAGTAGAATCATACAGATGTACCAAGCAGTGGGTAGTAGTCCAATCCTCTTCTGTTTCTTCTACATGCATAAAGAAAGATTAGGCATAAGAGAAATTGCCTGTTAGAAAGCAGCTGATGCTTGTTTAGAGACATGGACTGCTACAGGAGGAAAGTCCTTATGAGTTTAGAAGAGAATATTCTCCTGCCAAAGTCACAGCAGTAGTGTAGAGCCTTGTTGATTCAAAAGCATCCCTGAGTGCTATATCTCTTATTCTATCAACATCCATGTCATTTGCATAGCTATTAACTGCTTTGATCCATCTTCTCTCTGATCACAAGTATTTTCTTAAATATTCAAGACAGGGTGAACTACACCGAGCAGCACACTGATGTCCAGGAGGAGGAGATCATACCTCTGATTTCCTATGTCTTGTATATACATGCCCTGCCTTCCTCACAATGGTTTTTATCCATATTCAGGGGCTTCTTTGAATACAAACAAGTATCTCTGCAGTTGCGTACAGGATCTGTACCTGCCTTCTTCTCATCTCTACCTTCTTGCACAGGTACAGATCCTCTTGTTCTGCAAATCCCTTAAGAAAGTCAAAGCAAAGCAGATTTAGCACTCTTCATAAGAGCAGAGATTCAAGAATCTGGCTCAAGTTTTCTCTCCCTTTGATCTTCCTACAATCCTCCATTCTCACTTCCATGCACTATTGCAGTTATGATTCAGTAAAACTCAAATTTAGCTGATGCTGTAGAAAGCTGGGCTGAAATGTTACCATGTGCTTAAAGATGACTGTAAGTATGAGCATCTAACTGAACAGTCATGGATTACAATTTTTTTTTTAAATACCAAAAGTATCCTACCTTTACATTAAAAAAAAAAATGCTGTCATGTTAAATCACTTATAAAGAAAAAAAGCACTTCTTAAAATTTTTTTAGAAAGCAACATTAAGGTTCAAAAAAATATTTTTATAATATCAGAACTCTGCTCAAAACCTTGACCTGGAGTCTTAGATCTTATTTTTTAATTTTTTGAAGTCTGGGTTGTTTTTTTTCAGTTCATGAAGAAACTGAGACATGAAAATGGGATTTTTTAGCCAGTAACTCATACATTTAGATTTCTGGGTTTAGGTTTTGGAAAAAATGCACCTAGTTGTTTTCTTATTACAATACTGCTGGTTTTGTTCACCGGTCCATGTTTTTCTTGGAATGTGGTAATGTGGAATGTTTTAAATTAGGGGTTTTACTTTTTACTATCCAATGTCTACTAAATAAGTCCATCATCTAATTCTAAAATTGTGAAGCAGCAAACATACACTTGTAGCCAGCAATACATATATTTTGACTCCAGAGAACTGCTCTTCTGTTCTAAATTTACTGCAGAAAATCTCAGAGACAAAAGAAAGGCTCCTTGCCAAACCTAGCTTTGCTTCTTTATAATAATCCTTTAGGTCTCTTCAAATATCCTAACTAAATATTGTAAACTGCTGAGAAGTTTCCAGCAAGACTATACGAGATAAATAACAGTTGCTAAACTTCAGCTGACATAACATTTTGTACATAGAATTGTTTCAAATGAAACTACAGAACAAATGAAGGCGTTAGATTGGATGCAAATATTAATCAAAGTCATATTTTACACCCGAATTTTAATTATAATCAGTTTTTGAAACATGAGCCATACATTATATTAAAAATATACAGGATATGATCCCTGCTACTGCAACTCACTGCATATTTTGCCTCCCACCACAACAATCCCTATTGTCTGCTGAATACACATGCTGTTTGGAATGTGCACTGACGGGTGCATTAGCAGTGTTGAGAGACCCTCAGGAGGTTTGGATTTGGGGTTTGGTTTAAATAAGAAATTTAAAGCTCAAATTACAATCTGATGCTTACTTGAAGCTCTAGAGGGCTACCCAACAATTCCTTCTCTTAAAATCAGAACAATTGACCTTGTGATTGATGCTCTGTGTTGTCTCTGGTTCCCAGGTCTGACACACTTGTCATCCGTAGAGAGATTTCTAGTCCTAAAATTTGGGCTAATAACTCAGTAATTATCCTACTTTGTGTTACTCTCTGCTTATTCTACTTTATCTTAGCAGGAACAGTCTCTTACTGTATGTACACTTTATAAAATTATGGTCTCTCACTCCCAGCTGAATCTCTAGGTACTGCTACAAGTGTTATTAGCCATGCCTATTTTTTTTTTTTTCAGAATGAAAAAACACTTCCATCAACACTTCACCAATCCAACAGTTTTGGAGTCCACAGCTTGATGTTATATTTCCAAAGAAGGAGAACAGGAATTCTAGAGTTTCAGCGTCTCCTTAGCAAGACATTTTGCCCAATGTAAGAAATCGATTCTGCCTCGTACAGACTGAGACAGCACAGTGAAACGCTTCCTAGATTGCCTTTTCAAACACCATGGCACTTCCTGCCTGTAAAAAAACCCCAAACAATCCAGTACTTGGAACTGCAACGGACATCTCAGAACCACAAGCTACGATTGCTTTCAGTTTGATTTGAGTGTGCTTTGATTGTCATTGATAGTGGTTTTGAAGCGGACTTACTAAGAACTAAAATTGTGTCCTTTTAGAAACAGTTCACTTGGAGAGACCCACCCCAAGCTCATGTGGTAGCTGTGAAGGTACAGGCATTTTCCTCAATATTCCATAAGCCACGAGTCCAAGAGGACCCAAATTTAATGAAGGAAAAGGAAATGATTCCCCATTGAGCCATTTAGAATGCTGAACCAGGTATTGTCCTGAAGACCATAGACTTGCACATTTCAGATTGTGCTGGACAATTCAAGATGCCCCCTCAATCTCATCCCTTCCACCACTGCTCCCATGTAAAATTTTCTAATAGTTTGCTTGAAAGGCTCCAATAATTTCTGTGTAGTGTGGGTGTTGAGCTGGTGCATGCAAAGAACCGGATGGTTCCCATTCAGGTGGCATGGAGTGATTACCTTAGGAAGCGATGCCAACGTACCATGAGTGTCATAAGAAATACTGACACTTTATGGGTAACATTTCTCATATGTTTTTATAAGGATCAACACTTGTACAACTAACAGGATTGTGGACATAACCTCCCACCTAGAGTTATGGCGTTTTATAGCACAAGATGAGACAGGTGGGAAGTTCTGCCCTTTTAAAACCCATGCAAAAAACTTAACAAGAGAAGTTGGCATGTTATAACTTCTCATTAGAAACTTTTTATCCTCTAAGCACATTTGCCCCAAACCAATCACCTCTTCTCCCCTTTCCCTATTTCCATCAATACTGTATTTGTAGATATGAAAATATTTAGGTTTAAGGGTTTTTGTTGGTTTTAACATACAATATGACCAGTCAGGAATAACAGACACTTGGTCGTTTTTGACTTCTGTGGGGAACATCAGTCTGCTGGGTCTATTGATAGGACTAATGTTACCTGAAAGTGCTCTTGGAATGGATTTGTACTAGACAGACATACATTTACTGCAAGGGTTGATATATGGAACTTGGAAAATCAAAAGAGCAGGTTAAGATAGTACTACTATTCTGTTCTTCCTCATGTTTATTCTTCAGTTTCTAGTCAGCTTGCATAACAAGGAACAGCTGCAGAACAGGCAGGATCTATAAATGAAAACAGAAACAACAAAATGTCACATTTTGATAGTATTAACTAGTATTTTCATGTGTGTTCACACTGGAGATTGTGCCAAACTATTCTGAATGTTCTATGAACATTCACACTTCCAAAAACTTTGACAAAAACTGGATTTCGGTTATGGTTCACACACGTACTCTTGCAGGAGGCAAGATTTTCATCACGTTCAGCAGAATGCCACTAACTGAAGGAAATGCAATAAACTGAAATAAAAACTGAAAAGAAACAATTCAGGCTTTATTTGTAATAACATTGACAGTAGACAATGTTTTTCCTTCCACAAAATGAGTTATTCTTTTTGTTTAATAAATCTGTTCCCAGAAGGGCTCTGGAACAGATATTTGTGTTCAGTACTATGTGAAACTAACACATGCATGCAGACTCACAGCTCCCATTCATAGAATTTATTGTTACATCCAAAAAAAGTGTCTCTCACAAAGACAATTTATAGAGCAGGGATGCAAGAGATTTTTTTTTTTTAGCAGAGCACATCTTTTTGTTCACTTCTATGGCAGCACTAGAACAGTGTTGAATAGCATCCATATGGGTAGCTCAGTCCTGACATCAGTTCTTTGGCTTCAGAAGATTTTATAAAAGGTGTATTTCCTTCCTTGGAACCAGACTTCAAGATGAGAGTCTCTCTTAGTGCACACAGTTAAATGTGTTCCAGTTCTATACTGAAAGCCACACAGGTGGATTTCTGCTCCTTAGCTGTAAAGTACTGCTCAATAAAGGTTTCTGTTTCCAGACAAAGATTAGATTTCAATGCCAGCAAAGTTGAAAATTAATTTCTGTTAGGGTGAGTGACTTCATTCCATTTGAAGAGCAACTACATACGTACAACAGAAGAATCTGCTATAATACTGTGGAGGGAGGAAAGTATGGTAAACGTCTTTCCCTTGACAAATACACAGTCTCAGCATTCCAAAATTGCACTCAAGTGCACTCAAGTGAGCTTGGTTTTCCCTGCCAGAAGGTAGCATGGTAGCTGAAAGGTATTTTATCGCCAACCTACTCAGTGTAGGTGAGGTTCCATATCTTCCCATCCAAGTTTGGTTCTCCATAGAAAAAGGTATCTTGCAACAGCTCAAAAAACACAAGGTTTTTACTACGTACTATACAACAAAAAAGGCAAAGAAAATATCAAATTGGGATTCTGTTGCCCATTGCTTTAGGGTATTTAGTCAAGGATGTAGAAAAAAATAACCAGGCTCCTCTTCCCTTTAATACATAATTACTTCTGCAAAATGGAGTAGGCAGGTGAATAAACACTGCTCCCTTATTGCCTTTCTGAGAAAATTCTATTCCAGTCAAAATGCCTAACTGTAGAGTTAGGAACGTCTGTTCAAGGAGCAGGACTAAAGTCATGATCCTTCCTTGTTATTTTACATTAACTGGTCTGGCAGTTTTGTCCACCTTTCCCTCCTTATTCCCACAAGTGAATGACCCTCTTTATGAATTTTTCCCTTTGGTACTTAACTCAGTCCTTGCATTGCACAGAGAATCTGGATCCTAAATGTTATCTGAATTCTCCAAGCTGGGAAAATACCTGCAAGAACTGTGTTACCATGCAATGAGCAGTTACAATCCTAAGTTAACTTTGTGATTCTCTTTGTGATTTACCTTAATAAATGTAACTTGGTTTTAGGCTTGTCAATTACTATTTACAATTTTACATGCTCCAAAGTAGAGCAAAGATCTCCCAAATATTTTGTGTGGTTTTTGTGCTAAACACTGCACAAACACACAAGGAAACAGTTCTCACTTTAACAAACCACGTATGCATGCAAGGAAAACCATGAAGAGAAGCTTGTGCTGCATATTTCACTGTTAAAACCCCCTGCAGAGCTCCCTATTTTTTGACCAAAGTCTGAGTGCTAAGACACTGTATCATCACAGTAATTTAAAAAATTATTTCTTAGGTATGCATGCAGCTGATATTTCACTGTCTCCTTTCACAGATTTCAGTGGCAACCATTCACACATATTATACATGTGTTCAATTTTTTATGCTGTGATTTCAAGATGAGGCTCGAGCCCCAAGGTGTCTTCATTAAATAAATGTATCATTTTAATGCACACACACACACACACACACACAAAACCTCACTTGGAACACTGCTGTCTCTGTGTGTGTTACTCCAGAACTGAAAAAAGGAGAAAGTGGGAGGAGAGAGGAAAGTTAGGTTTTACAGTAGTCTTATTTTTAAAATGTAAGTGAAGAAATCAAAGAGAGGTTGTGTCAAAATGTGCTCACCAGTTCTATTGTGGTCTAAGGAAATTTCAGTTTTCAAAGGTCATCTTGAGCTGTGGTTTGGGTAAATTCCTGCATCACTTGGAACACTGCTGTCTCTGTGTGTGTTACTCCAGAACTGAAAAAAGGAGAAAGTGGGAGGAGAGAGGAAAGTTAGGTTTTACAGTAGTCTTATTTTTAAAATGTAAGTGAAGAAATCAAAGAGAGGTTGTGTCAAAATGTGCTCACCAGTTCTATTGTGGTCTAAGGAAATTTCAGTTTTCAAAGGTCATCTTGAGCTGTGGTTTGGGTAAATTCCTGCAAGGACTGGGGTCCAGCTTTCAAAGTCTCACGGTTTTGCACTAGAGAGAGGCCCAGAGGGGAAGAAAAAGAGGGGACTGTTGTCAAAGAATAAACCTATATGTGGTAACTAATTCATCACTACACATTTTCCTTGCTGATATCCTAAGTGAAGAGTTTGGTTTCTTAATTTTCTCTAGCATAGTAGTATTTTTGCATGTTTATGTCAGATTGCGTTCTTCTTCAGGTTCCCATGCTAGGCTTCTGTCAAGGTAGACATCTCTGTAAAGTTACTGGATCAGAATATGAAGCTGCTGGTCAAATGTGAAGATGTAAGCCTCTCTAACGTCACTGGCTAAGTAGTCCTTGTGGAGGTCTTTAATGCTGGGAAAAGAAAATGCTCTTCAGTAGCTGCTGTTCCCATCAAATGGTGGCTGTGTGTGATGTCAGCTCCTTGGTGCCTGGAATGATATGAAAGAATATGAACTTCTGCAGTTAATAGTATGAAGAACACTACTTCAGTAAAGGTTGCATTAAACCTTACTCAGCTCACAGCTGGCCTCTGTTCTTAGGGTTATTTCTACATTTTAGCCATTGACAGGGCAATGTTCAGTGCATGAACAATTCTAGCAGTAGGATTCAAAATCTCAGTCCTGTCTCACTTGTTTGTTACACCTCTGGTACGCCGTAGCCCTTTGGGATTTGTTACAGCAAAAAAAAGTGCAGAAAATCTCCAAACTACCTCGCCAGTAGCTTTGTGAAATGCTTGCCTCCTCTTCCACCCTCCTTCTCACTTCAAGGACAGATCCCACTAGAAATCACTGAGAACTAAAAAAGAAGAAAAAAAAAAGCAGCAAGGTTAAGGCCCTCAAAGGATTTTCAAAGACAGCTTGCCATATGAAACTAAAAAGCGACTCTGTATTACTTGAGTGGTTCACACAGATAACAGGAGGGTTATCATCACAATGAGTTTTAGAAGCATAACATCCACTGAGATGGTTCACCACCTCTACCCTCATTCAGGCTGTTCCACTAAGATAGAAAGCAATGCAAAATTGAGAAAGCATCAAAGTCTTACCCTTGTTCCAAATCCATTCATTAACAGTAGTATTACTATTTAAAAAAGCATAGAACAGCTGAGGTTGAAAAGCACCTCTGCAGATTCTTTAATCCAACCCCTCTGACCAAAGCAGGGTCAGCTACAGCAGGTTGACCAGGACCATACCCAGCTGGGCTTTAAATTTCTTCCTGGGTAGAGACTCCACAACCTCTCTAGACAACCTGTGTCAGTGTCTGACCATCCTCAGAGCTTTTTTCTTATATTTAATTAAAATTTTTTGTATTTCAGTTTGTGCTCACTGCTTCTTATCTTCTCACTGGATGCCACATTTCTTAGTGATGGTCCATAACTAAATATTCTTCTCCCCAGCCCCGGCCAGTATTTTTTTCTCTCTCAATTTAAATTCAGCTCTGACCCCCATATCAGGAGCCATAAAGAAGAACTACAGTAGGAATTATCTTATTCTAATACTGAAACAGATATTCATTAAGGATATGAAGTCACTTCTTCTTTGTCATGCTTCTCACTCCAACTTTCTCTGCTTATCTTCCAGCAGCATTTTTTTGTGACAGGAAATAAACAACATAAAGCATAACATTCAGTGAGAAGGCCGTGCTCTGATCACTAGCTCTCTCTGTGAAGAGTTATCCCAGGCTTCCATTCCCCCTGCTAACTATCAAGTAGCTGAACTATTTAAAAATTAAAATAATTTTTTTTTTAAGTCTGTGCTAAGCTGAGATCCTTTCCTGGCAAGTTCACGGCTGGAATCAATTTTTATAGCCACATTACCAAACAAACGAAAAATACAGGGCTTAATAATGAAAAACCTGGTACTACCTGAAGTATAATGGAACAGGCATGCTGCTGTAATAATTCCTTTAGGCCTAGAGAAACTAAGCAATGTTAATTATTAATCAAAAGCAAAGCACCCATTTTTAAACATTTTTCAAGGAGATGTGCTCATTTAATTTCTTGCTACTATATATTATTTTATATCAGTACCTGTCATTCACCAACACTCACACCACTGTGAGGACAACGATCAGGAATAATACCCACAACCCACACAATACAAGGCCTTAGGAAACCATTGAATTAATCAGTGTCTCTTCCTCCTCGTGGCTGTGAATAGTTCAGAAAATGAGCACCCCTAACAGAATCCCAGAATCACTAAGGTTCGAAAAGACTTCCCAGATCATGGAGTCCAACCTCTGACCAAACATTGCCACAGCACTAGCAGTAAAATATAGTTTAATGACTGCAGCAAAGACTACCTAAAAATATATATACGGGGCCAAAAGTAGATAATGTTTCAAAACCATAGATATCAAGGAAATTTCTCCAAAGGCCATTTGGTTTCATAGAGGTCTTATTTCTGAGCCTTCCTTGTGGAATACAAAAAGTTTCATATTTTGTTTTTCTGCAGCCTCTTACATGGGAGAGGTGAAGAAAATCAGTTTGCTACATAATTGCTTTGTTCTGAAGGGACACCTGGGAAGGAGAGGTGAAAATAAAGTGAATGGAGTGAAAACTGCAGTCAATAAAAACTAATGTGGATTTTAAAATGATACACCATCAAACAAAGGCTTTATAATCCAGACTTAAAATGCTCTTGCTTCAATCTTCTCATATTCATTCTTCATTTTCTCATATGCTGATCTTGGTCATCAGTCTGGAATGATGTACTATTTTCTCAATACAACCCTAAGGTTGCTGTGAATTAATTGTATGCTTCTTTCAGTCCTCATTACAGTCTTTGACACAAGGATGAGTTTTCACAGAAGTGGATGCCAGGATGTTCTGACTTTCATTGAATATTCTCATTAATCCATTCTTAGGACAAAGACTAATGATAAAGAATAAGCACAGATATTAATTATTTTATTTCTCATGGCAATTTTGGGGATGTAATGAGAATGGAATGATCACCTCTTTTTGGTTCTTAAAGTAAGAGGGTTTTTTAAGTATATAAAAATATTCAAAATTAATTTATTCTTGTAATTAAACCATAAGACCAGAAGCTTAAAACACACCACATTAATTCATTTTTTGTGCCAGTTTTAAGGGCCCAGACCTGTAAGTGCCAATTAGAGTGAACAGAAGTAGAGGATACAGGTCAGTGGAGAGCAGAGTACCACAAATTATTTTTTTCAGAAAATGTATGGGCTGAAAAATACAATATAGTCCTAAGATATCAACAGGATGTAATATTATGCCTGTTTGTATTTCTATTAATTTCAAATAGATGTTCTGTATTAGTGGCTGTACATTAGCACAGTTTCTTAGTTATCAATGCCTTTCACCTCAGTATGGATGGCATATTAACTCATGGTATGTCCTGCCAGAAATCAGTGAATAGTTGAACTGTACCTCATCAGACAAACATAATGTTTTTTAAAAACAGCTAAACCTATCATGATTACTTTTGAGATACTTATTACAGAGTAAAATCCATACAACTTTCATGAAATGCCCATCTTTGAAAGAACAAATATTGGGAGAGGAAATATACCATCCCCTGTGGGAAAGTCATTGGGGAAATCTAGGCTGTTTGAATTGTTCAGAGCAGTACAAGGCCCTTAACCCTCAACAGCTTCCTCTGCTGGCCCCTTCTTCTAGAAACTTAAGAAAGGAGAAGGTAGGAGGACAAATTTCTCTTGCATTCCATTTAAACCCCAAGGACCACACTGGTTCCAGCAGGAGGTAGATGGGATATTCTAACTACTGAGGTGGTTAGGGAATTATTGAGGATGCTGTCATTTATACCAGGACAGAAGAGCGTGAAGAATCCTATCAAGGCACATCATTACACCCAAGCAATTTTTTAAGGTAAAGATTTGTGTCAATCCTTCTTTTATGAGCATCTTCAGTTTATCCCTCAGATTTCATGGGTTTGGAACTATATCATAGCCATGTTTTGGTTTAGAGCAGAAACAGTACATGGCTAATTTTAAAATAATTCCATTAATTTGGAAGCGTTTCATTACAGAGAGGAAGTGATGGGATTTTTTAACCAAGGGATAGATACTTGGTGTCATAATATGTCAGTGAACAGGATGAAAGCAGAGCCTTGCCTGTGTGCTCAACCCATTCTCAGACAATTCTACTGATCCTACTCACTGAGTGATTCCACTCAGTCTTCCACTGACCCTACTCACCTTTCAAATGTCCAGCTCAAGGACATACCTGTTGTTGGCCCACTCAGGGATCCTTGAATAAATACAAGGAATTATATTAGAATACATTATAACTGCATTACAACTTCTGAGCATTCAGTGACAGTGGCATGTTTGTGCTGAGCCACCAAACAGATCTCAAAACATGAAAGAGAAATGACAGACAGGTTTCTCTGGGATTATCTGTATTAATTTGGAAATTTTCCCTCTTGTTGACATTTATATAACTGTATGACTTCAGTATTTCGTACGGCCTTATTTCTGAACAGCACAGTGCCTGTGGAATAGAATCTATTTTCTAAGCATTACACAAACCTAGTCTATATAGGCTGCATTAAACTTGTAGAGCAATACCAATACACTAACAACTCTTATCCCAGCTGTGTTCAGCAAAGTCACAGAACAAAATAACAGATATGCAGGAAAGCCATCTGCAGTCTTCAAATGTAACCTGATGTTTCTAAACCAGGCATTATTTTTTGTGCTGGTTGTTTGGTTTTTGGCTTTTTTTTTTTCAAGTGTTAGTCATCCATATGGGTATCTGTTGGACAGGAATCTATCTCTTTTACTTCAGGTTCTCTAAAGGCTCCCTGCAAAAATGAGAGAATTATGAAATGGTTTGTGTTGGAAGGGACCTTTATGATCAGAGAGCTCCAGCCCCCCTGGTATGGGCAGGGACTCCTTCCACTAGACCAGAGCCCCATCCAACCTGGCCTTGAACATTCCCAAGGAGGGGTGTCCACAACTTCCTTAGGAAACTTCTTCCAGTATCTTGCCACCCTCAGTGAAAAGAATTTCTTCTGTATAGAAGAAGGGAAAATCACATAAATATTTCAAAATTCTAGAGGACATTGAAACAAACAAACAAACAAATCCCAAAAAAGAAAAGAAAACAGAACCAAAAAAGTAATTAGCAAGACCTTTCAGAGAAATTGCAGTGTTTATTTCTTAAATAAGGTAGTTTTAAAAATCCTAAACCTAGAGACTCTCCTGAGTAAGATCAGAGGGAAACAATACAGGTTCACATTTCATTTGGGAGATTTTTAAACTATTTGATCTATTTCTCTCAGTATCAGCACCCCACTGAGCACTAGGAACAAGCAAGAGGTGTGCAAGCAGAGAGCAAGGAAAATGTCTGGTTATAGAGATCTGCTTACAGCATTTCTATTGCAAAATGAGAGACAGGACAGTAGCCACGAGATGCTGAAACCTAGTATGGGAATGCTCTGGACAATGCTGCATATGCAACACATCTTAATTCTGAGATCTTTTTGCATCTGTTTAGGAAAGAGAATTCTAACATCTGACCCATTTCTTTACTCAAAACAGTTTAAATATTGATTTGCACAGGCCAGATAATTGCAATTATTAAATCACAGAACAAAAATTTACTTTACAAATAATTTCTAATTATGAAGAAAATAATACTTCACAGCACAAGAGAGAATAAGAATAAATAATCACAGAATAAAGTATTGTTTATGGTCCCTTCTCCCAACACTATATCCACGTCAGAAATTTCCTAAACCAGTATGTTGCATGAAATGAATTTATCTGTGCTGTTGCCTCATTGACTGCCATTTGAATTGCCTTCCATGTCATTACACCAAAGGTGAATGTAGTCTTCTGTCTTTTCATATATTCTATTCCTTGTCAAAATACCATGGGAAGGCATTAAGCAGAATGCTTTCCCACAGCACTGCAGCACTGACTAGGGGAGGCCAGAGGAAGGGAAAACATGCCTTTGGGAGTTGGCAAAGAATACGCTGGGACAGGTAAAAGCTTAGAAGAGTTTGCAAGAGTAGAAGCCATAGACTATAAGAAACTTTTTTTTTGTTTGTAAGTACTGTTTTAAATAAAAATTTCAGACTAGAAATTAAAATTTAAACAATGTAAGTGCCTCAGAGAACCAGGCTCTAAAGCAGTCCCTTAATGGGATTCCAGCACAGCCTTTATTTTTTAATGTGAAGAAGGGAAAGGATTTGTCATTAAACTTTAAAAATAATCAAAATAAAAATCCTTTTTGTTTTTGTGGGCTGACAGTGCTACTAAGCACAATTGTGTTCACTTAATGGGTATCCATTGGTTAGGAGAACTTTCTTCTGTGTAACAGGGGTTAGATTCAAATTTAAGTTGTTCTTGCCTGTTCAGTAATCTATATTTTTCCAATCAAGTGTGCAGAATGTCATGTCTAAAGTGTCTGCACTTTAACAATTATATCTCAACTATTACTATGTGTGCAAGCTCTTAAGGACTCACTGATTTTAGAATATGAAATAAGAAATGTCATGTGAGAAAACTGTATTAAAAGGATGTGATCTGAAAGACTAATAATTGCTGTCTTTTCTATTATTTGATGTGAGAAATACAAGAAGCACATTTAGCATCACACTGAAAAATTTTATGTTAGACAGTGACCCAAAATTCAGCAAAACCCTCAAGAAAACAGAATTACCATATTCCTGGTCTGCAATCCAAACACCAAAATTGTCTACAATGCAGAGAAACACAGACATTACCCATTCTTTAATCTCCTTTTTTTTCAATCTTCCTCAGTAGCTGGTCATTGTAAAAAGGCAGAATCATATAGAATATAAACAGGAGATGCTGCTGTGGAGGGAACAAGTACATGTGTAAAGGACAAACAGACTCTAGGAAGAAATCTTGGCACTGGAGGCCCTAAACTGCAAGATGAAATCTGTTAACAGTGTTAATACAGTAAGGTACCTCTTAAACTGAGCCTTCAGGCCCTGCTATTACTTCTATGTCAATAATGAATAGTAAATGAAAATAAATATACAAGCAATGTACCTTGATCCACACAAGGCTTAATATATGCTGATTAGTATATATTTCCAACAACAAAATTACGGCTTTATACTCATCACTGGTGGACCTTGTTCTCACAACATTGCTACTTATTGTGGTAATGAAAGTCGTTTGAAAGTTGAATCTGCAAATGAATGTACTGTGGTGTACACAGTGCATAGTTCCCGTAAATTTAGCACACAGGAATTTATTTCAGCAGCTACAGCTTTCAGTAGTTCATCAGTTTTGTTTTGCATGAATGTAATTTACCTTTCAGCCACCAAAGGCTTACAGTGCAGGTCTTGTATTGAAACAAAACTAGTACTGTAGCAGCTCTCACATCATGCTATTGGAGGGGTGGGAGAACCCTCATATTTATTCCAAAGTTTTCCAAGCAGTTAAACTCAGACAGGGATGTAGATATCTGCACATTTTTAGAGTAGTGTTAACATTCTGGTTGCACAAGGCTAGTAAAATTTCAGTTTCACTGATGCAGCTGCAATTATTTCTGTAATACAAGGATACATATTCTCTTCCTTTTTAACATCTTAAAAAAAAGAAACCATGGGAAGAAAGGCTATTGAAATGCTGTCATTTTGTATAGTCACAGTTCTAAGGCAAAGAGAAATGCTGTATCTAATATGAAGTAAATTACTGCAGCTCTGAGATCCTCCCATCCATCGGAAATAGCCACAAATGAAGGTGAAGACAAGCAGACATTTCAGACTTTGAAAGTGCAGAGATTTGCAGTGTTGTTTCCATTTATCACTCTTCAGGAAGAGTGACCACTTCATTAGTGGAAATTTTACCTTACTAAAGCATAGAGAATTTAGCCAACTTTCTGCTAAGCATTTTAGCTTCTTTTATAAAATATGGGCCAGCCTGGTTCTTGTTGAAGCCACTGGGATTTTTGGCATGGATTTCAAGATGAATAGCCAGTGGGTCCCAAGCAGACATGACAGAAAAGGCACATTCCTGCTTACCTAAAGTACAGTTCAGATCAAATGCTCCAATGGTGTATTTCCTGATGCTCTCGTCATGCGTTAGGCATTTCTGTTCACAATAACCAGCTTCTTCTTTAGTCAATTTTACAACTTCAGTTGTGTTTTAGAGAGGAAATCTAATACTAACCGTGGAATCCTGTCAGGAATTCAGTAAATCAAGTGACTTTTTATGGCATTTTACAAGAAAGAAAACTATTCAGGTAAACTGACAAGTCCAAATAGGAATAGGAGACTCCAACTTGGTTCATGTTATGAGTCACAGACTACTACCCCTACTGGGATTGAGAGAGAATCTCCAAGCCAAAATGAATTCAAACCAGTTCACAGAGATCCTTAAAGTTTTGCTAGAAAGGGAAGCCAAAATGCTGACAGCTTTATTGGAGTGTGTAAATCAAAATAAGAACTAATTCATTTTAAGTCTTCAAGGGTACCTTTCAAGATGAATCCAATTCCTTTAAGATACTGTTGCAGTTCTTAAAAAGTACTATATCTTGCTAAAATGTCAAAGGGTTTATATTTTCATCAGAAAGGTATTTTGCCAGCCGGGCTAAAAGATGCCTCTTCAATAAGTTTTCCAGTAATTTCAGCTGAGTTCTAACACCTTTTTGCCCATTCAGAAGTGTTATAAGCCTTGATATTAAAGTGTTCAGGATCATCTAAGAGTCTAAGGAGTTATGATAACTTGATGTTGTGAGACCTTGCTCTGGTTTAACTCCCACTATCAACCAAGGCCCTCCCAGCCACTCGCTCACTCCCCCACCAGTGACACCGGGGACAGAATCTGAAGGGTAAAACCTGAAAAACTCATGGGTTGAGGTAAAGACAGTTTAATAGGGAAAGCAGAAGATGCTTACACAAGCAAAGCAAAACAAGGAATTCCTAGTTTCCCATGGGCAGGCAGGCACCTCCAGGAGGCAGGGCCCCATCAGGGTAACTGACTTGGGAAGGAAAATGCCATCACTTCAAACATCCCCCATCTCTCCTTCTTCCTCCTACTTTATATATTGAGCATGATGTCATATGGTCTGGAATATCCCTTTGGTCAGTTTGGACCACATGCCCCAGCTGTGGCTCCTCCCACCCTCCCATGTACCGAGAAGAGAAGAGAAGAGAAGAGAAGAGAAGAGAAGAGAAGAGAAGAGAAGAGAAGAGAAGAGAAGAGAAGAGAAGAAGTGGAAAATGGAGATGACAGTTGTAGAACTATCAAAAAACATTCACTATTATGCAGTGGAAACAATAAATATAATTATTTTTCCTCAACATTTTTCTGTAATAAGTTAGCTGTTACAGATTTCCCAAAAGGAACCAAAAAGCTCTTTGGATAAGTGTGTTTCACTTTATGATCAATGAAATATTCCTTTTAAATATTCACTTTAGGTATACAAACTGTACCCTGCAGCAGTAGAAACCACCTAAAACCCCATCAGTTGATACAAGGATGTTAGTTTGTATTCGCAGAAACAAAACCTATAGAGAGGGCACCATGTCCATTTTCCTGCCACTTCCTCCTACTATCTCCAATAGGAGACAGTTAGGAGATAACATTAAAACTGGTCTTAAAATTATTTTTCTGTCCCTCTTTGTCTTCCACAAAAGTCTCAAAATTTGCAATATGTGAGAGGTACAGGCAAAGTGCTGCTGAACCTTCTCCCATAACAGCCCTTTAATCCAGTACAGATGAATTTGCCTCTACAAACTATTCTGAAGTGACACCAGTTTGTGTTACATACCAAACCACTGTCAGCAGCTTAAGAAGAATTTCCATTTTTCACATTTTCATTTTTGATAGAATATAGCTGAGCTTAAAATCAAGTGTTCTATGGAATCTAATGAGAATCTTTTGATTAAACAAATATTCTGTTTATAAATGAATGCTTTTCAATAAATAACCATCCTATTGAATACTTCTAACAGGAACTTTCAAATGAGAAAAATGTTTTCATTTGTAATTTTTTTCTTGTCTATGACATTCAACTGTCAGCAAGCTCATTCATCACAGAAATTCAAGTTATCATCTAAAAATGCTACAAACATTACTATTTTTCTTCATTTCCATCAAAGTTTTGCATGAGGGTTAAAGGAATTTTTTCCAACTCTGGTAGAAGCTTTTTCTGGTTTTTTTTTTTCTTCATATAGTCTAGATAGATAGCAATTGTTGTCAATTGCAATTTGATTTTACATATTCAAGGGGATATGCAGTCAAATGTTCTATCTCCTGGTTTTGTTACACAGTTTATTCCTTACAAATGGCTTGTCTTCATCTGCGTTATGACCAGTGTGTTCCCACTCAATTTTAAATTTAAAGACAGAAAATTTTTATATTTTTCTACCTGTGATCATCTCAGCTTTTCTTTTCACTGTTACTATGGCCTGAAAACCTGCATGTCACTTCTGCTAACTTGCTGCCCAAAGTATAATCAACCCAGCTGAGGCTGGACCTGTCATCTAGCCCGTAGCAAAGGACATAGTTAAGGTCCCTTTCTGATCTTACTTTTAATGAGTATTAATGGCTGCACACACACTCCTCACTCTCCAGTGTTCAAGGGGCTATAATTTCATATCCACTGTCTGGGGTGTAATTAACAACAGAACGCAAGGCCCAGTGTGATATCAGAAATAGCCTGAAGTGAGCAGCCTGCTCTTGCAGGCCCTGCATTCAAGGCCCCACTCAGCTCCAACTACCAACTAAATTATTCCAAAAGTCCCCAAAGCACATTAAGAAAGACATGAGCATCTAAATCTGATTGACAACAGCTTCTCTTGCATTGAAGCTTTGACAAATTTTTGGCCCAATGGAAATTTTTGAGATTTCTTCATGGTTGCGTCAGTTTTTCAGAGGACGCTCTCTGCTCTCTATACAGGAGTTTTGCATGTGTATAAAAACCATAAATTCTCATTCTAATAGCAGACCCATAATTAGCTTACTACATTTTCAGTGAAGCCTCACAGCTTTCTTCTAGAACCAGAGACCACTTGGTTTTTGTGACCGCTTGCTTTATTCTTCCTGCATTGAGCAGACTCAAAGCTTTGTTTCAGATGTGAGAACAGTGAGAGAATGGGAGCCATCGTGAGTGAAAAGATTGGCTTTTCCTACTTGGTAAATGCTTCCAAAATGAACTTCTGTGTTGTTTCCATGTCTCCTATGAAATGTATAAGGAAAACCCATGAACTTCTTTTGCCTGAAATTCATTTGAAAAATCTAAAAGAGTCCATCCCGCTTATCCACATTTAACATAAAAACCATGAGATCAAACAATTAGAATGGAATGTCAAATGCATGTGTCTGCTAAATGAATATAAATGTAACCTGGTTGTCTCCTTCTTGGTGTTTGGATCCTGACTCTGTGTAACTTGTGCTTCGATGAGGGCATGAAATGTGCCAATTTCATCCTGCCTTTAGTGAAATCACCAGAACCCTACCAATTCAAAGAGTAAAATAAGGTGCATTGTTCATTGTTTCCATCCTTTGTGTTTTACTCTTTCAGTGTGACACAGCGAACAGCACAATTGTGTGTCATCTCACACAAACCTGACTGCTAAAGACTAAAGAACTTGTGCTCTTATTATAATTGCCTTAAAGGCATTTTTATTTCATGGTTATGAAAGATTACCTTGGCTTTGAAAACTTGGTGCCACTATACAAGGTTATTTATTTATATTCTTACTTAAAATTAAATTATATTTGCATATGAAAATGCAGTAAGGGGGAGGGTAAAAAAAACTGGCAAGTAAATCCTGGTGCACTCAGAGGTGGAAATTATTATCCATTTATCCATGATGATTAACAGTTAAAATGCACTCTGCTGTTCTCTGTGTCTCAGGAAGAACAGAAGCTTTTGTTTTCCTGAAATAAAAAGCCACATCTCTTTTTACAGTAATGTCTTAAAAGGGCTGGGGGGGCACGTCACTCTCATGGCAGAAAGCCAAAGAAATTTAAAATGCACCCATGACATATTAAACAGTTAGTTAAATCCATGAGCCTTGTTTATGAGACATTTGCAGCAATAAAGGTTAAAAAAATAAGAAATTATACTTTTCTGATATGTACTAACTTGCAGGGAGTGTTGCAGAGGGGGTACTTTAATAATCACCTCAAAAATTCTCAATCCTGAAAAAAGAACGTGATAAGTCCTTTCAAGGGTGAGGACAGCCTTGACAAGATGGCTCAGCATCACCTATTTCAGAAACAATATTTTTTTGGTTGGCCAATATGCAAGAAGAAACAAATAAAAAAAGTAGCCTGAGAAACGTAACCAGATGACTTTGGAAGCATTTAACCACCCCTAAGAAAAACAAAAAAATCTCATTACAAGTAAAAAATGAAACATCAGACAATGTTAGGACATGTACACTTGCCCAGCTGATGATATACGGATCTCTTGGCACCAGCAAGGAAGAGAAGATGGGTTTGATTTGGTTTTCTTTTTTTTTTTTACAGAAAGATTTTTGCCTCTTTTTATTTAGGCTTCACACTTTTCCTGGGGCCTCTGGGCTCCTGTCCAGGCCGAGATACTTCACAATTGACTTTCATTTTCTGAGGTAAGTGATCTGCCACTTTCAGAGCAGTTACAGGAGGGGTCAAGAGTGAGGTGGCGTGGTATGGCCTCACTCTGGCTCCTGCCTCTCTGACATTGTACATGCTAATGCAACGTGAAGTAGCACGTCTAAATAGCCTGTCAAACTTTTTTGATGTTAGCAAATCCACAGATGGGATTCATTTCCACACTGTTCAAAAAACGTAAACGATACAAGGACATTAAAGAGCATTAAACTACTTGATGACATTTTGGTCACATTAATGAAAAGTGGCATTTATAAACTACTAGAAAAAGTTGGGGGTGGGAGAAGAGAAGAGAAAGAGAGAGGAAAGCAGAAGTGAGGAGGGGAAAAGGAATTGAAATCAATCAAAAAAAAAAACAAAACCCAAAGGGACCTGGACAGTCTCTGGACATCATCAAAGAAATTAAGACCTCTAAATGAAATAAAACCCAGAGCGAAATTTTCCCTACATGTGTGCACGTGTGCATGTGTTTGTGCTGTTTAGGTGTAAAGGTTGTGCCCAAGGACCCAAGGAGGAAGTATAACCGCCTGTTTAGTTCTACATTTATATCTATTCACTCATGGTGGTTAATAGCTTCCTACTTATGGCATCCCATCAATGCCAGTGACCAGAGCGATGTGGAATATAGGGAACTGTACCAAAACCCAGCCTCACGACTTAGCTCAGGCCTAATTTGGCATTCAGTGGCCTATATGAAAACACCTCCCATGTCATCCAAGAGCATTAGGTCAGCCTATAAAATCTCTAGTACGCAGATCAAGAGGGTAAGAGCTAATGGCAAAAAAACCATTTGACTATGGAAATTTCTGAGATCCATTTCTGCTACTTCCACTACCTGTTAGGCACACTCGGAGAAGGTTTGGGATCCGTCTGGGTATAAGAGTTAAATAGCTTCTAGTTGATCTGCTAGGGCAGCAGAGGCCTTGGAGCTGGCTGCCCCAGGATGCCAGGCTTGCTGGGAAGGAGGGCAGACGGGAGACGTGCTGCACTGGCTGTGCCACTGCTGCTCGCAGCCGCAGCGTATTTTTTTTCCAGCATTTGCGGTTACATTAATTGTTAATGACAAAGGCAACCTTCACTCTGTGTGGTTTCCTGCCCATATTTGGATCCTTTACAAGGCCCCCCTTTTTCTTCCTCTCCTCCCCCTCCCATCATCCCTTCCCTTTCTCTGATAGGAAATGCAACCCGAGATGTGCAAAAAAACAGTGCGCATATTGTCATTTAATTGGCCCCTTGCTCAGGCACATCGGGCCTCAGCGCGTGTGCTGTAGGGTGTCTGCTCCACAACAGGAAAGAATAAACCAAGACTCAAATCATAGGAAATTCATCAAATATGCTTCTTAGAGTTCTGTCTTTCAAGGTCTGTTTCCCTGCCATATGATCTCTATAAACCAAATTACTGCTGGCCTGAGTACAAGACTGGAGGCGCCTGGGGCTAACATATAATGAATGCCAAATGCATGTGACAATAGACTGATCATGGAGAAGAATTGAAAATTTTTTAAGTAGTTCTTTTATTTCATTTATAAAAAGCAAACTGACTACACTTAATACATTTAAAAGGAGCCAATCACTTCCCTGCAGTTCCAGACCTGCATGACAAACGTTTTTTATCAAGCCAATTAAGCAGCGAGGACACAAGATACTTTTGAATAAAGTAGAAAATAAAAAATAAATTAAAAATACCTCATTCTAGTTCAGGAGGAATGTATACATTATTGAATCAGCTCAATTTTTCCTTTTACTAGCCTTTGCACATATTCTACCCTTCAATTGCAAGAAGGTAAACTCCTTCTGCTGGGAATGCATAATCTCAGAATTACTGGATCCTAAAAAAGTAAGAAAGCCGCTTAAAGGCTAGAGTGATGTAAGATGAATTATTTTTATTAATTTGTGCAATTAGCAGTCAACCAGAAATTTTTATCCCTGTGTTGCCAATTATTCTAAATAACCTAACAAGTTCAAGTATTGCTGTTGCAGGATCACAGGAAATATGAAATCTCCAGAAGAAAATATATTATACTCTCTAATACAGACAGAGGGTAATTAATAATGCTTTTTAGGTTTTAGAAAATATTGCACTTAGAATTGCAAGTCGACTAACGGACCGTCTATAACCTCTAAATGCTTCCATATTCAGAGACATCAGCAGTCAGAGTTACAAAAAAAGTAATAATGCATACATATTAATAGATCACATTTTGTCCTTTGGGGAGTATATATTTTAAAAGGGCTAAGGCAGCAATAGTAGCTTTTCAGAAAACTCTAAATGCTATAATTGTTTTATATGAATTACAGTGCTCATATTAATTAATGAATGTTTCGTATATGTAAGTGTTTGATAAATACAGACCAAGAAAAAAAATAACCCATCTTTTAAGCTGACATATGAAAAAAAAAAAAGCCAAACACATTGCTGTTTGAAGATTTGGAACCGGTTAAGTACAAGATTATTTTAACCACATTTCAATGAGGAACGTGAAATATGGTCCATGAAGTCATGCAATTCAGCAGAACATTTTTTTCCCTTCCTTTTTTTTTTTTAATCTGGTTAAATAGAAACAAAAGCAAAATTGCCAGTACACCTCTTTAGTCATATTTTAATCAAAGTTTTTAAGAAAGCTGCCTGTAGGTAATAAAAAGTTGCATCCCTAGGGCACTCCGTTGAAAGAATCAAAAGAGGCATTGACCCATTCTTGATAGCAGTAGATCTGTTGGGCATTTCAAGAACACACGTGGACACTTAGGATTCAGTCCTTTTTCTGGGGAGCTACTGAAGAGGTGAGAAAAAAGGGGAAAGAAGAGCTTGCAGGAACAGGACTGTAATTTTGAAACCTAAATCTAATATCACTTTATTAGATGGAGTAGAGCAGAATTCATTTTCATAGGTATTGGTTATAACTCCATTGCTTCTGTTTTTCTGTCAGTGTAAATCAGTTGGAAATAGCTCTAGTGACATTTGTTACAACTAACTGATATGAAGTCACCAGCATGAAATGTGGATCAGTGCTAGAATATCTGTTTGTAGTGTTCTTTCAAAACCCCATGAAAAATGTTTGCTTTGGTGTGTGACAGCAAAGGAAAAGCTTTCTCAAGTAACAACACAGCAAAACTGCACTATTTTTATTTTCAAGTTGAACAAGTGGAGAATTATTTTAAAATCAGTTTTAGGTATTTATTCCTACCCCTAAAACGTCTTTAGGCTGGTCCAAAAAAACAGGAACCAGCAAGATGTTAGCATGTGTAGAAAATCTGCCAAATAGTTGTTTCTGATTTCTTTATGCAGGATGTCAAAACATACCTGTACACAAATGACAAGTCACTTGGGACTATAGTGACAGCCATACATGATTCACATTCTTCATATTTCCCACACAGACATTTATATTAAAAAAAAAATAATATCAATGAGGTAGTTATATAAAATAATGAAAACCAAGCCGAAGAATGACTATAAATTATGGGTTTTAAATGCAACAAGAGAACAAAAAACTTTTGATAAAAGTTGTTCTCTCTCACAAAACCTCTCCCATAATTCTCAAACAGCTCTGCTGCCTGCCTGCTGAAAGCTCTTTCAGAAATTTGAGTAAATGTATTCATAATTAATTTATATCAATTTCGTGTTGCACAGAACTTTCATATTTGTCATCTGATTTACCTTAATGTTAATAAACATCCTGTTGGAACGCATTTAGGACTGACAAGTCATCAAAATGGAACTTTTCTCTGCTGACCTCTGCTGGCATGAACCCAGGACCACTGTTTGCCCTGGAAACAGGGAGGAGAGTTAGGAAGACCATCACCTCCTCTGTAGGACCGTGTGACTGGGCCACCCAGACACGAAGCCAGGGCCCTCCTTCTGCAGCATTTGCTGCCCATTAGGTGCAGGATGTGTAGCTCTGAGCTCTTCTCGCTCTCAACGTGACAAGTCTCACAGCAGTGTGTGGCACTGGATCATGAACTGGCAGCCTAAGAGATGTTTAGAGCAGGTACTCAAGCGCTTTGTCTGCACGTGTGGCAGATTGGTGCATTTGAGATACAAGATTGCCTAAGGCGTCACGGAATCCATAGAGACTTGGACAGGCGTTCAGATGTATCAACAACAGTAGAGTTGAAAAAGCTATTATTACTTGGAATTGCCACTTCAGGCTCTGACATTCTGTTCTACTTGTATACACACACTCCTGAAAAACTGAGCACAAAAATAGCAGCAGAAACAGAAATATTTAAAAACACATAATCTAAAATATTGCAAATATACTTGGCCTCTTTCTTTAGGAACACAAATGTTTAACTGCTTCCTGAACATAATGATCAGAAGCAGAGCATTTCATATTGTTTGAGATTTGTATTCTAAATAACTGTGTTAAAAGAATGTTACTAGGGGTCAAGATTCATGGCCTGAAAGCTATAAATCACAGAATGAAAGTTGCCTGCATAAACTTAATTCAGCCTTTTACTTACAACTCCACTTGGCAATTTTCTGCAATATCCTATATCAAAAAATACAAAGGTTTATTGGTGCAACCAAATTTCTTTTCTCTTTGTTGTTCAATGTAATGCCTCTGACTATACATGTGTTGTCCAAGCTGTGTTTTGAAAAAAGTTTATTAATTCCCTTATGGAATTTTAGGAGAAATTTATTATAACAGTATGCCAGGATTTCACATAAATACACCTCCAAGATTTGAAGGAATATTATCAGCTCTTAAAGGTGAGAAAAAAAGATTAAAGGTACCTACTCCAGTTCTAAATATGAGGTTCAAAGTAACTGATTTAGACTATTTAGTGCTATATATCACTCAATCATTTGCAATTGTGCATTCTTCAGCAGATGAAAGTACCATATCTCAAGTTAGATATCAAAAAAAAAGAAGACAAATAACGACTTCTTAAAAGCATAGCTTAATTGAGATTTGATGAAAATACTATGGTAAAAAAACAAACAAAAAAAAGGATGGTGAGGCAACAATCTTGTCTGTACTGTTCTATACATGCACAGAGGCATTAGAGAAACAAAGATGAAGGGGTAGAGCTTAGAGGCCCAAATGGAGGTTGGGACACAGCTGCAATAAATAGTGTCTGAACACATCCTGTAAACAAACTCTGCACTGAAAAAGATGTCACAGACAAGGCAAAGAAAGCAAAAGATATCAAGGCAACCAAAAGCAAGAGAAGGAGCTGGACGAGGCTGTGCGTTAGACCAACGCTTCTGAGAACCGGCTCTAGGTTTCCTGAAACCTTGTCTGCTGCTGTTGTTGACATCTGGCAAACACTGCCTGGGGTTTTGGGAGGGGATGCGCTTTGGAAATTTAATTCCTGCTCTAAACGTATAAAGGGCTGCAATGTTAACTCTAGTCATAGTCTTAACCCTGACACAACAAATACTTTTATCATTGCTAATACTTATACTATTTAGCCATATATTAACATAGAGTAATTACTGGTAAATTTTAGCTTTTAACAAAGTTATAAAAATACTGTAAGAACAGCTATCATGCATTAACATTTTAATGACAACCACTGACACAACAACTTTTGTAGAGGCTCATTCTGGAAATGCATGAACCACGCATGATTGAGAAAGAAAAATCAACACTTGCCTACAGTGCAGGGAGCATGGAAGTTAAAGAGTTACACACATGCAAAAATCCAAATGAGTCAACAAATACTGTGAGAGCGCCAAAAAATAGTTTAGCTGAACATGTGGGCTTCTTGTTTATGCAAGCTTTACAGAGAATGTTTTTCATAAAAGAGATGTAGCATTGTTTAACGCTCAGTCACTGTTTCAGGGGATATGTCTTGGCTGTGCTGTGTTCAAGAGTTTAGACTGCTACTGAAGGAGGAAACAATTCTCTCCTGAGGCAGTTATGATTTAAACCTCTTACTAGGGTGGAGAAGTTTGTTTTATCCTGCTTTTTTCCCTCCTTTTTTGCTGTTATTGGGCACACGTGACATCCATCAATTTCTTGCTGCACATTTTGCATGCAAATACCAATAGATAGAAGCATTGTATTGCAGCTGCAGGACAAATGCGTGAAAACATCCATTCTTAGGGACCAAACAATGCAAAAAATAAAATAATTAGGAACTCTAACAAAGCCTCAATGGAAATTTCAGTAAAACCCATGTTCATCAGATGATAATTTGATCAGAAATGATAGCACATAGATTTGGTAGTTTATATTATGATGGTCTGAGTAGCAAGAAACAGGATTTCATTGTGTACTCCTGAACGCTCAGTGGGTTTCAGGTTACTTCACCACACTGGAGCCATTCCTTCCTATTGTAATATAAATAGAAAGTTAAAATTTCTCAGGAAGAAGGAAATTCTTTTTAATTTTATCTCCTGCTTTTAACACTCAACTTTTTTTTCTGCTTGAATGATTGCCCTTTAAAAGAATCCAGTATGAATTGATACTCTTATTCATCATATATTCTTCAAAGGATATACTAACTACTCATAGTGAAACCTTGTCTCTGCTCACCCCCCTCAATGCCCTGTTGAAGCTGATGAGAATTTTGTTACTGAATTCAGTGAATTATTTAATTCTTTCCCATTAGATGTATTCAGGAACCAAAAGCTTTTGTTTGGCAAGATCTAGTTTCTATTTTATCCAAACCATCAAAGCTCAGGGAACAGGGAAAGTCAGCTTCCTAATGAATTCCAAGAGCAATTTGTGTACCTCTTGGTCAGCTACAGAATCATGCTCACTTGGCTCTCAGGTATTCTTTACTGTATTCTTTAGATTGTAAGCATTAAATTAAGACAGTAGGACAAATTCTGTTTCCAGTAATCTTTCTACAAATGAAAAATTAGGTCTGTGGCTTTATTCCTGTCTGTGCAACAGGGATACTTACATAGCTTGAAAAGCTGCAAAGCAAACTTTACTCAGTTTATCTACTTGATTGCTCTAATTCTTCAAATACCTTGTACCTAGAACAAGTAAAAATGTCTTTCCTGGAAAGCACAGTTCAAGTACACTACTATATAATTCAGAAGGATACACATCAACCTCTCTATTCACAGCAGTGCTTGGTTAGTGAAGTCCTCCAATACTTAGCTCTGCATACGAAGAAAAGTAATTGTGCAATTGTCAAATTTTCCTTGTCTTGAATTTGAGAACCTTGGCCATAAAGATGGCTCATCACAGCCTGTTAAGGCACCAAGACAAATGAGCTGTTTTATACATAGGGCAAGTCAGTGATTTCATAGCCATTTCATTTCCAGAAGTGTCGTATATGTGAGTGGGCGAGGCCACCCACATGGTCCAGTGTTGTGGTCTGGTTGCTCTGTTGGAAAAAGCAATATAAAGTCAGTTTTTTGGCTTCTGACAGTGCATACAGATGATTTCAATTTGTTAGGATTCCACTTGAGTGGTCAGCATTAGTTTGACAAAACTGTGCCAACAGACAACTCTTTCTGCAGCCTTAAGGATTTTGGTACACACTGGGACTAGGCAGAGGAACAGAGATTTTAGCTTTACAACTACCCATATGGTTTCTTAAAATTGGGTCCATTAGGTAGCCTCCATATATACAAGAGTTTAGTACGTGGCTTATGCACAATAAACACTTTACTGAGCTCGAGTTTCTACTGATGGAATAAAAAGAGATTATGACAATAGCTGCTCCTCAGGGAACCATAAATTGAGTTAATTTTTAAGTACAGTTCAGGTTCTGGAAAGTTACATGAGACATCAGACTGACCTTGCCCATTAGCAGTAAAATCAGTAAGTGCCAAAAAGAAAAATTAGCATGACAATTTTTCTGCTTGTTTCTCAGTAATTTAAATTTCAGATATGGGACAGCAATGTCACAGAGACCATTCTTTTTCAATGTATGTCTGGCACCTATAAGGATGAAAAGTCCTTTGGGTCATGCAAGATAATCTGTTGATCACAAACTAAGTTTAAGTATTCAAAAGGTACTCCTTGAATTTTGTGATGGAGTTTTACTATGCAGTAAAAGAGAGGAAATAGTCTTGGCTCTTCTTATGTTCCTGGTGTTCAGCAAGTTAACCATCAGCATGAGTCCAGCCTCGTATTGGCAAGAATCTCATGTCCTCAGAATTTCCATCTACTAGTTTCTATTTCATTAGAGAGATGGTGTGTGGAGAACAAATGGGTTCTCTTTTTAGACATTCAGACCGTTATATAGGTTATTAAATCATCCAAGGATTTAAGAGTTTTAAAAGCATTTAGAACTAAGACTGTGGCACATAACATACAAGAAGCATTTCTTACCCAAGTACTGTATTTACTTGGAAAAGGAAATGACATTGCTGATGCCATTGCATCATTATTTGCAACAAATTTTCCAGTTTTGGAACAAGACCCCAAGTAGCAGTTTACTACTTGGAATTGACAGAAAATGCCTTTCCACTTCCTCACCTTGTCCTTCTATCTTTATCAAACATGTAAAGTTGACTTATGGAAAGTGAGATGTTTCTACAACAAAGGGTAATTACGAGTTGAGTGTCTGGACAGAGAAAAAGATCATTTAATGACACTCTATTTCCAGCTCTCTGGGAACAAACCCATCAAGTAATAGTAACCCAACTGGTAAGACACACGCAGACTTTTCTGCTTTTTACTGAATTTATGGGCTTCCTGAGCCAACTACGAGTTTTATGTTTACAGAACTGCTAAAGGCTTGGAATATTTTACAGACCTAACACTGAATTGATATCTTACCCAAGTTAATAAAATTCTGATGCATAAAATAAGCGGATTTTACTACACAGCAAGAACTTGACCTATTTAACAATAAGAAGCCAGGATCATCTCAATGCCTTGGCACATTTCTCTTGGAAGTTATGAACAATAAGAAACCAGGATCACTATGAATTGACTGTTGTGTGAAGCAGCAGAAAGGCCAATCAGATAGAAATTCTCCTTCTGTCTCAGCAAATATTGAGCTGAAGCCCAAGCACAGTTCTAACAGCAAAGCTATTGTAGTTGTTCAGTCATGGGAACAGTTAAAAAGTGAATTTTATGGGCTCAATAGCTTGTGTGGCATCTTCCCAAAATTAACTGGGGAAATCACTGGCTTCAGGATCTAAAATTCTACCACTTTTAGGAGATATGAAAAGAACAAGCCCACATTTTAAATGAATGTGGGAAAATCGTAGACTACAAAGTCAAAATATTCTCTTTCCGGCACAGCAGAAACCCATTTAGAGGAAACTATGCTCCTACACAATAAATCACAGACATAAAACTGGTATTAATCTTAACACATATGTGCAAACTAACAGGTATTCAGACTGAGTCACCCAAACTCCCAGTAAGATATTCTCAGAGCTGAGAGTGGAAGTCTCAGCACCTAACAACTGCAATACACTGTTATATTCCCTGTTACAGTCCCAAGAGATTTATGAAAGGTCCTACGTGATTCTGAGAAAGCAAAGTTCTTCATCCTTTCTGAAATCATTCATCCTTATCTACACTTACTGTGTTAAAACGGTTCAGTAAAAAATGTAAATCGATAATCTGTGTATTTTAAATAAATGGACAAACTCAGTCTATGTTTCATTAGCAAGGAAGGAATTTCTGGCAAATTTTCTCATCTCAGTGGAAATAAAGAGCTGCCAGCTGCATAGAAAATGTTGCTTGAAGAAAATTTGGGAAAACTTAAAATATCCTATATCCTTTCCACCTCCTTGTGTGTATTTAAATGAGCAGCAACATACCAAATTTGAACTTTTGAAATAAAAGTCTGAACAATGTAATTTCTATATTTAGCATGCTAGTAGTCCCATGCCAAGATTCAGTCTTTGGAATATTTGCTGCATACGTACCACATGCATGTTACTACAAGAAGTAACAAATATGTAACATCTGGCATTTTTGTCTTCCAGTCAGTCTTGAAACATGAAAAGTAAATGAGGTATTTTTGCACAAACTAAAAATGCACAATGCCTAAATGTACATCCAGGCTTAGCTTAGGAAAGGATCTAATTGCTAACACAGACCATTTTCCCATCTCACAAGGCTTTTTTGAAAGCACTGAACCCCAACTAACGTTTCAGCCAAGCCTGTCTGATATACTCTGTGGCCTTTAAGAGTAGACTTCACTTCTTTTTGCTCAGAGAGAACTGAAATATCTCTCTTCTGAAAGGTCTATTCCACAGTTCCAGTATTCATATGATCAGAATTAAGTTAGATTTAGTTGCCATTGAACATCGTTCTATTCAAAGAGGAAAGGAACAAACACATATTAAAGTATCTAGTTGTGTCCTAAGATTCTATGCCAGTGTCTTTTATATGATAACCTGCAAAATATCTTGCTCTAAGCTTTTTAATTTTTCTCTTCCATAGGATGGGGAAGGTACAGATGCTGTCAGCAGGGAGTGAAGAACATATCAGGCAGAGGAAACTGAATCTGGAAAAGCTGTGTTCAAATGGTGAACACAGGAGAGTTCAAAACCAGCACAGACAGCACAATGATCACCAGGACTCAACTAGACAACTGATGAAGACAATTAATCTATAATTTGTATTAAAAAAATGTAGGTAATAAGAGGATAAGAAATTACTGAAAACATAAAGGCGATTAACTGAGTCCAAACAGACCTTATAACAAGATAATCAGATGTTTAAACTTACACTTCCTAAGTTATAGCACTGATCACTGCATAATGGAATGTGCACATTAAGCTTGTTTTCCAAAGTTTGTTTCTTTTTTTTTTTTTTTTTAATTTAATCACACAGACTTTATTATCAATACTGTATATTTGGAGCTAATCGAAAAAATTCTGTGTGATTTCTTGCCGGATACAAATCATATGCCTTGAATAAGGATTAGCTGGATAACTCACAAGTCCCCTAGGGAAAATATGTTGTACAGACTACTCCTCATAAGTGGGGATTAATATCAAATCCCACAGGAAGTCATGCACTGCAGTGTTTGTTTTCATTTCACTTTATATTTACTGGCAGTTTATACTGTTTTTTCAGCTTGTGTTTAACAGACACTGCAGCATGACAGCTTTTTCAGCACGTGTAACTTCATGCCTCACGTTTTGGCTGCCTGATGGTGTTTCCTAGATATAGTTGTTGTCCAGTGGGTCTTACAAAATTGAATATGGTGTGAACTCAGATTTACCATGTGGAATGTGCTCCCTTTTAGATTTTATTATTATAACTTTTACAAACTTAGTATGGTGTTGACGTGGAAGTTGCTACCACTGCTCACCATTACTCTTTGTGCTGATGTTCTCACCCTCAAAGAGTTTCACTCCTTTTTTACTCTTTTTAAACCTGGATTTATTATTTTCCCTGTCTCTGTAGATTCCCTATTTCTTTAGCTTACAGATTAGTTTATTTGTTAGTTACTTCTTAGTTTATTCCTTTAGTAATTTCTAGCCAGCTCTGATATCCTTTTTGTACCTTTCCCTGCATTTTCAGAACTCAGTTCTTCTTCCCTGTCTCTTCACTGTCTCTCCTCTGAGATAATAAAACAGCTTCTCTCTGATACAACTGTGAAGAGGAAGGAATGCCATGCGAAACTGTTCCATACATCCCAGAGCTGATAGTACAAAACCATTTTCTTCTTCATACCATTCAAACCAGAGGAATTGGGTGAGCTATCAAATGCAGTATTCCACATCAGCAAATTTTATATACCTTTGTCGTTGACACAAAACCAAACAAATCCAAAGGCAGGCAACATCTACTAACAGTTTCCTTATACCTCTTCCTTCAAAACTTGACTGGATATGACCTGCACCACCATGATCCAGCTCCAGTCACTGCTGCTTTGAGTGGAAAGGGAGAGAGGGTGCAGATGTCTTGCCCTGTGGATCTTACAAAGCTGACTGTGGTGTGAACCCTTATCTTTGTGAAATACTAATATGCATTGTGGCGGTGGCCCAGCCCACTTTCAGGGTGACGGACATCCAGTGGGTTGATTTCCCCATCCACGACTCCTCCTCTGAGGGCAGACCGGAGGAGGAGACAGAGGTATAACATCACCGCCCACTAGGCGGTCCCCAGAATATGTCTCCTCCCCGGGTTCTGGAATCATCTTTCTCCCTCGGTTCATTATTGGTTGGTTTGCTTCATGTTTAATAAGTAGCTCATTGCATAATCAATTAAGTTCTGGAAAGTTCTGCTTTGTTCGGTCCCTCATTGGTTAGTTTGAATAAGTTCCTCCCCATGTGTTTCCCTATTGGTTGTATGTCATTCCCTTATCATCTCCTGATTGGTTATTCCCTTGTTCCTCCCCTTTTTCCTCCCCCCAATAAAACCCTGTGTCACCCTAGCAGAGCAAGCCAGTCCAACGGCTAGGCTCTGGTGGATAGCCCCCTCTGAGACCTTTGCTCCAATAAAGGCTTGGATTATACTATCACCTGAGCCCTCCTTCAGTCTCTGCCTTCACCGCTGCGACCATCCATCTAGGCTACGCCTGCCTATTTGGTTCTGGGCTTACTGCCTCGGGGGAACTGTGGTTCCCTAAGCAACCACCAGCGACTCAAAACAGCTGGGAACCCTGCTAAGTGCTGCTGCACCGGGAGCTCCTGGAGTGTCCTGAGCAGGAGAAGAGCTATTTGTCGCCTGCCACGCCACCGGGCGGCTAGTGGCCAGCGTGGCAATGCATCAGTGTTATAACATTGTATACACTACCCATGCCTAGGCACATATCTATCTTCTGAATACTTTTAGGTTTACTCTTGTCGTCTTTTCAAATTATTTATGAATTAAGCAAATTTTCTTTCTCAATAAATTTTCTTGGTCTGCATTACTGAGAGGCTATTTCTATCACTACATTGTACAGGAATCTTTTGCTGCACTTTTTCTGTGTTTTATACCTCAGTCTTTCCAGAGAAAAAATCATCAAGGCATAGCATAAATTGAAATATATTTGATTAATAAATGGTGGTGTGCCAACATACAGAAAAATGTTCTTGTATTGTAAATTGAAGTCTAGCTGTTCATCCAGTATTTGAAAAACAGGCAAAAATCCCATACCTAGAAAGCTGAATTTTAGGGCATGGTAGTGTATCTCTGCTAACTTAATGTGAGTAGGATAGGCAAAGGAGAGTGAAGGCAGTAAGAATCTCCAGCATATGCAAATATGTTTTTAAGAATTTGCACTGCAGTCGTCACCACAAGCGAAACCTCACTTTGCATTACAAGTATGCAACATAGAAGAGTTTGTGTTGGAAGGGACCTTAAAGATCATCTAGGTCCAACACCCTGCCGTGGGTAGGGACACCTTCCACTAGACCAGGTTGCTCAGAGCTCCATCCAACCTGGCCTTGAATGCTTCCAGGGATGGGGAACCTGGTAGAAACCTTAAAAAAATTCCTGTTCAGCAAGATCATGTGCAAAACTTCCCTGCAGTGTTCTTCATTCCATGACTGCTTGAAGACCTTTGTAACATTTTATGTAGTAGTTTATCTTTTATTGTAATTGATTTTATTGCAAACAATAAGAAGAAATTCTTATGATCAGTCAGTCATCTATAATCTTTCCTCTCATCAGTGTAGCAAATATCCATCAAGTTACTTGGATTAACCAAATTTAAGGGGAAAAGGAGGGAGGCAAAGAGGATGCAAAAGAAAGAGTGCACGTGTCTAGGCAGTGGTTTGCATCTAAAGTACTAAATGTTGCCTGTGAGCAATCAACATTAACATTACAGGAAAGCCACAGGTAGAGAAAGCTCCTTGCAGGTTTGAAGTGGGAGTGAGGAAGGAGTGGTCAATAGCTAACTCATGTAAGCACAGTTAGCTGTTAGGAGACAGCAAATGTTAATTCCAGCAGCAAATGTCAATTCCAAAACCTAGGAAGCCGGATTCGCCCTAATCTTGTCAAGATAGAGGGGACAAGGATCATCTCAGAAACCGCTGAATCATTCCTCAAAGGACTACGCATGCCCCGGGAAGAAAGGTGAAAAGGGCATTGTGAGGAAGACTACATATCTTCATCACAAAGACCCCTGATGAAGAGAAGCCTTCTTCAGTGCGACCACCAGGACACACAACGCATGCGTGGCACGTATGCTAACGACACTAGTGACTTCCGAGAAATAATTTGTATAACCACACCTGTCCCAAGGAATGTGATGAATATTCATGATTTAACCCTTAATACTGTGTTGTAGGGAGCACCGGTGTGTGTGTTGGAGGAGCGATCCCCCACACCTGGCGCGCCGAATAAAGCAAATACCCTCTTCTCTGACTCTGTCTCTGAAGTGTCTCCTGGCCCATTTGGGGCGATTCAGGAGCTGGCTTTTTAGTTGGGATTGTTTGGGTTTTTTTCCACAGTTGGATTTTCTAGTAGAAATTTTAACCCTTAGGCATTAGAAAAAAATTGGATACAGGGTTGAGAAAATATATTCATTCATCATTGTCAGCATATCCTGTTTTGATCCTATAAAGACAGGTAACAATATTCAAGCCTTGAAATTGTTTATGAAGTAATCAGCATTTAATTTGTTCTGTTCAGAATTTAATTATATACCATGTGCCTTCCTGAGAGGACACTACCAGAAGTATAGCTGTCAAATGGAAATTAATTTGCTAGTAGATGACCACATACTTCATGAATTATACATGAAACTTTGTCTCACAGTGACTGTTGCTAAAAGACTCTTTCATCACTCTTATGTTTAAACAAACCACAATGGTTTTTAAATCAGTCTGATCAGCAGTAAGGAGATTATGATAAAGTGTTAAGAATGACTTCCAAAATAGTGTTTCAGGCACGTTTCATATTGATGTGTTTCACTGCAATTTGGGTCATGTTCCTCTGCTCTCAGTTGTTAGCAGAATGATGGGCAGACCATTGCATTCGCTTTCAAATACAACACTGATAGCTGGATTTACATTTCTTTTTAAGACTCAGCTTTAGCAAACACGCCTTAGATTTCAGACATAATTCTGTTATTCAAATGGGAGAAGAGTTTGATAGCTATGCTAATCACTTTTATCTGAGAAAACATAACTAATAGCTTGGTTTACATTTGCCTGCATTTATGAGCATAATTTTAGCACATAATTTTATTGCACCATAAAACATAATACTGCATTAGCCTGCTCTTAAAAAAAGTTACCTTAAAGTGATTTGTACTTAAACCTTCACCCTACATTTAAATAACAGTATCATTTTAAAATTTTGACCTTTTAAAATCAATTTTAAAAACCCAAACCTGTATAACAATTTAACCTACAAGGCTATTATCTGTAGTCACAATGCTCAGTGAATGTATTTAAGGAAGTCATAGCCACATTGATCATAGGACTGCTTTGAACCAGTTATTCTCATGTATAAATTGGACAGAATTAAGATAATTTGCTCTTAACATGGCATCAAAAGAATCTCTTAAAATTCACCATTGCTGTATACATTAACAAAGCATGTGGAAGAAAAGATGAATGATCCACATAATTTTTTTTTTTTTTCTTTCTTTAGTGCTTTCAGCACTGGAAACTGAAAAGGAAATAATGCTTTATATTTTAAAAGGGCCAGTTAATGCTTTCAGTGGGACATAAACATAAAGAAAATATGCTCAAAAGAGCTCCATTTTGTAGTATTGTACTTGAAACTTCCTCTTGGAATAGTCATGGCTAATAATGATATGGGAACTATTTTCCAGAACACAACTATGCCAATTGACACAACATAACGATCTTGTCAGCAATAATACATTGTATATGCATAATCATTTCGTTTCAGAATTTGAAAATATATTTTCAAATTTATTCTTACCGTTCCCTTGAAGGAAAAAAAGCCATATACAGAAATGCTGGATTCTCTGTGACACCAAGAAATTATCTGTGGCGGAACTTGGATTTTCATTCAGCTCTCATTTGCAGTCAAAGATGTGTTCTAAGAAAGGTCTTAAAGAGTCAACAATTGGTCCTGTAATTTCATGAAGCATGAAATGCATTTTATCCAAGCCCCTTCTCCCCCACAATGGCTTTTCTTCTGCAGTACAGATCCTTAGCAAATTAATATCTCTGTTTTACAGACATCTAGAGGGTTAACCTTAACTATATGAGCAAGTCCACGTATTTTGTATCTTAGAGGTAAACCTAGGCATATTAAGGGGATATTTTGTCTCCTCTAATATTACTGAAGATATTGTTTTGAAAATGTTTGCTTGCTGACTGCAAGTTGAATTATAGTACTAAGTATTTTTAGTACTTGGTTTGATAAGGGTTTTTTATTTGTTCCTTAATTTTACAGGATCTTGGTGCACATGGTATACTTCATATGACATATTGCATTAACTAAAATATTAATATGGTTCTGTCATTGAGTTGGTCCTTGACATTTTCAGACTCTTGTCAGACTGATTTATTGAAAAATATTTATTGCCAAGATGACCACTAAGCAGAAACTTTTTATATTGTACTATAGCTCTGTGAATTCACAGTAAGGACAAGAGGGAAGATTTGAACATATTCTTTTAGTTTAATGTCTTCTCCCTAAATGAATCAGAGAAGTTAAAGCACTAAAAATTTCTAACCTAGAAAGTATAGATTGCAGATTGAAGGCAAGAAATGTAAATTAATTTTCAGGTAATTTCATCACACAAGATGGCCAAATATCAATTTTAGGTACATTTTCACTGCTTCTGAAGAGAGGTTCTGTGGCCTAGCTGTAGATGTACAAAAGGAAACTGCCTAAACCCTGCTAATAGTCAGTTCAGCCCACACTGCTACGGAGTGTTTCACCCATTATTGGTGCTTCTGCCTCTGTCAACTGCAGAGTTCAATTAAATTAGTTATTTAACTTAATTCATAGTAAATAAAATGAACTTCACCAATCTTTTCCTTTAAAAAGGCAGTTTCTTGATCAAATCATTTTACAAGAACCGTTTTTTTCAATTTTTTTAAAACATATAGTTCATAATTTCATATTTCTGAAAAAAAAACACCTTGAAAACACAACCAAAAGTCAACTAACCAGCACAGAAAAAAGAAAGCATGTAGGAAGGAATACAAATAATTCATCTAAATAAAAATGCGTAATTCTAAGCTCATGCTATGGCTTCTGTTATTTGAATCAAGATACTAAATCTGATTTCAAATCTGTTGCTGCTAATAATGTCAAAGCTGTGCAAAGGAAGTGAAGAATAGCCTTGAGTATGACAGCAAAGGATAAAAAGTGTTGAAATGTAAGGCAGGAAATTGATATTTTCAGTAGTGCAGAGGTGAAAGAACCAAAATGTTCATGATAGGGAACAGTAATTTTTAAATTAGTATGGATGTATGTAGTATGAAGACTTCCTTCTTGTCCTTTCTTTTTCATGTTACCCCTATAGAAAGAAAGGAAAAATAATAGACATATCTATTAAAAAATAGACATGATCATTCTCTTCGGTACAAAATTTACAGTGCAGAATTCTTCTCAGAGCTACGATATTTCAGCATCATTGACTTTTTAAAAATATTCATAATTATATGTCTAAATTGGTCATTGTTAATTAAGACATTTTCAATTTCTATTAGTAATGCTGGAATCTGTATTTAAAAAGCAAGCCAGAAACAACTTCAGTGGGCTATTTTCACAAATATGAAAACCAAGTTCTTTTATTTATTTGTCACATAAATGTCTTTAAATTGAGGGTATTGGTGGCACCATTTAGCACTGAAACTATGGGGGCTTGGGGTGGGGCAGAAATCCCTACATTTTTCAGGAGGGAAATCATTAGCTTAGAAACACAACCAATAGTTAAAACCTTTGATAGTCTCACTGTGCAGTTCCTGGAAAAATTTTTTGCAAACCAAAGACTTCAGATTTCTAGATCTGAGTCCCAACACTCTCCTCAGTGGGCATTATCTATCCATCACACTCAAATAGGTTTAATATATGAACTTTTAATAGCCAACACTTTGCCAAAATGAGAATCACAAGCATAAACAATTAACTTAGTGCTGACTGTTACTTGGAGATGTCAAATGTCAATGCCCAAAATAATTACAGCTTCACATTTGTATTCACCTGAGAAAATAAAACTATTCTAATCTATGAGCATGAAAGATGTGTCTTGAGGGTATAAAAGATTGGCAGCAAGATTACACAGGGAGCCTGTATCAGATTTGTAAGTAAAGCTTGAACTAAAGCAAAGGTTCCAGAAACACACTCACCTTGGGGGAAGTGCATTTGTCCATTTCCCCCCGCCCCCCCCCAGGTTATGTCTCGGATTAATTTTCTGTGCAGCATCTTTATCACTTAAAATAATCAGACTCCATAAGATAATAACAGCATGTTTTCTGTCCCGCTGACTTTCTCCAAGTCTTATTCTTGTAGCTGATGAAAATTTTCAGAAACTCTGAACTTCAAAATGTGTGCACTGCTAGACCTTCAACATAACAAGGTGATATAACATCGACAGGATAATCTCTAGCTAAGTAGCTGATCACTGAGCAGTCAGTAGTTCATCCATTGCTGTGAGAACTAAGCTCACGTCCAGAGCATGCAACGTCCTTTTGAGAAAACCGAACAGCAGCTGGAGTATAATAAGAATGTAAGGAAATCAGAGAAAAGGGAAATTTGGAAAGCTATTTTGCCCATGATGGGCCGTCTAATCATTTCCTAAATGGGAAAATGCTTTACCTGGTTGGCCACTGTGCACATTCAGCATGAAAAATGCTTCCTGACATCTGTTTTGAATTTTCATCTTCTTTCCATGTATGCTCCTTTGTCCTGTCATTTATGTCAACTTGCAAACAACAACACGAAATGACAGCTTCTAATAACTTCAATATTGAAAATTGTCCTTTTTCTTTATTTATTTTTTCTAAAGAAAAGGTTTCCATAACATACTGTTTCCTCTCTCTCAGTTAAGTGTCTTCTAATTGCTATCATGTCACAAAGTTCAGTAACACAGAACCAAACAGAGGTTTCTAACAGAAAATATGGGCTGCAAGACACAAAGAGTGAAATTCAGATTTTCAAAGTGGAAATTGGGCTCATTGGAAATGCTGCTTACCCTCCCTTTTCCACCAGACAGGATACTTTCTAGCACGAATGCCTATTTGTGGATCTGTGTTGCATTTCTAAAGTGGTCATTAGTATTACTACTACTACTATCTCTCCTCTAGCACAGACACAAATAAACTACGCGGCCTGAAAAGAGGCTGAAGTTGCAGGAGGTTCTCAGGATAAGTCTCATGAGCTGAAATCTTTCTGCTTTAACATCACATTAACACGAGCCTGTTCCAGCAGGAGAGAGCGACGCCTTCAAAATTCTCAGAGATTGAGTGCAGGATATTCATGCCTAGTGTGGTTCATATCCCTGGGAGGAGCTTGAGACTGGGAGAAGATAGCAAGCACAAGCATTGTTCCTGGGGTTTTAAAATAAGTTGGATTTCAAATGTTGGTCATTTTTGTGGCAAGGAAAAAAGGTTTGCAAAGCTGCTAATCAGTCCGCCTTAAATGCAGGTATCTCAAAGTAAAGTGTCATCAAGGAACAGAGAATAAATCTGCTGAAATCTGACTGGGTCAGGATTTGGTTCCAACCTTTTATTTTTCCTCTCCACAGTAAAAGCTAAATAAACTTAAAATGAGTGAATATTATAATTACAGATAATCTACTTGGTTGTAAAATAATAATAAAAAAAATTACATTGTTCTTTGATATAAGCCTATGCAATATATGCTTCTTGCTAATCTCACAAGTTAAATCCACGTAAGCATTAGGCCTCTAGGCCTAATTTAATGAAAAGTAAGTTTCACACACAGTATATAAATGATCTTCTGCCCAGTAGCTGACAGCATCATTATTCTGCTTCCCACAAATGAAATACGGATATCTGAAATGTTTCTCTTTTTTTAATCTGCAGGAAAACCAGTGTAATGTTTGCAGCTGGAATTTGCATCTAGCAAACAATAGCTGTCATTGTGGTGCTCTGCTGCACTGAGAAGTGTATCTGAGCGAGGCTTAGAGTTCTCCTTTCATCTTCTTGCATCCTCTCCAACTATAAGTCTTATGCCTCCATCCTGAGGAAAGATTTGTGCTGAGTGATCTGTTGATATAAAGTGCCACAGAGGTCCACAGAGCTTTATGTGCAGAGATCTCCCAGTTTATTACTGAACAAGCCTGCCATGAAGGTTTTTCTCCTCTACCAGAGGTGGTCCATGTTTTCCAGTAAGTTTAGGTGGCACACTTACTAGTTTTAATTTTCCACAACTTCAGGTCTGGCAGAAACTATTCCCAGACGCCAGGTATAAAGCAATCAGCACCCCAAGAAGTGCCCTCTGTCTGTTATTGCAGAGTTGGCAGGATGCATTACAGAGCTGCTGCTGCTGCAGCAATAGTCCACTACAAGTTTAACATTACATATTGGGCCCAGCTGGAGACCCCATCTGATGACCTATCTGCTGCAGTTAGATGTACATTTCTCTAAATACCTGAAGACATTAAAACTCACAGACTTGAAGGCTTGTGGTTTGTTCCTTTTTGATACCTAGTACGGGGGATCCTTCGGCAAGAGTTTGTGCAGCTGAAACTGGTGATGCAGGAAGACAAATTATCAGAAAGGAAGTAGAAAAATCAGCTCATAAACTGATTTCCAAGATCAGCTAAAGTGTGTTGAAATGTGGAAATTTGATAACTAGGTAGGCCCTACCTTATCTGCCTGAACTGCTTAGGTTGTACTAAAATCCATGGCAGTTTCTGATTATTAAAAGACAGAATGTTTATTTAACTTCATATTATTTCAACACGATTCTAAACAGCATGGACAGAACATATTTGACCCAGCTCTAAATGGAAATTAACATCTCCATTTTTTAGTTTGCACCAAAGCCTACTGAATTCAGTAGGTGATTTTTCACAAACCTGAGTTTTGGATCAGGCCCTTTATCATAGTTTTTGAATGATCTTTTTGTGGCTCATTCAAGAAGGAGCCATTTTTCAGCAGAGGGCAGGACAAGGAAAACAGTTTCATTTACTGCAAAGTCACCCTTAGCATTTGATGGAGGATTCACTTTTGTTATGAGTTTACACATTTGACAATGTCCCCGCAGAGAACAAAAACAAAAGGTGTCTAAGTTGCTGCTGAGTTAGGGCCTTACTCATAAAAATAATACTGTAAAAAATTTAGTCTGTGGGTAACAATGAGAAGTTAATACAAATGGTCAGTGACTTCATTATAGAACTCTTTGGCAACAACTTTTCCAGACTCATGTTAAGCCTTGAGAGAGAAGCGTTTCAGCACAGAACCACTTAATCATTTATATGAATGAAAATGAGTGCAAACAGAATGCTGAGATGGCTTTAAGATCACCTCTTTTTTCTTGTATGGAATACCCACTATAATTACATTTTGGTTGTCAGTTCATAAATTTTGCTTATTACAAAATGGGCATTATTGATTGCTTTTTAAAAGTACTAAAACTAAGCTAAGAGCAGTAGATCTCTCAGAAAATTCAAAACATACTATCTTCCAAACTAATCACTGGCAGAAGGACTGTGGAAAAACTATCTAAGTTTATTGTAAGCCTAATGCAAAAAATTACCATGAGTTTTAGGTTAGTAACTTGGCTTTGAGTATAGCATGTTTTAAGCCACAATGAAAAAAAAAGATAAACTTATTTGGCAAACCAAGACACTTTTAAAGCCAACATCCTGTAATTGTTTCCTCATTCAGCCTGGCAGCTTAAAGAAGAAAAGAGAAAGAAGAAAGATGAGGAAAAAAAAAAAAAAAAGGCAGAGGGAAAAGGAGAAGAGAAAGGAGAAGGGAAAATGGTAAACTGGAGAAAGAAAATAATGGAAGGGAAGAGAAATCAAGGTGGTTATCTCATTCGTAGCAAAATAATAGATAAACTATATATTTGCTCCTTTTTTTCCCTTTTGGGTAGCCTGTAACAAAATGAAATGATGGAAGCTCACTATTCTTGTGGTATAAAGCCCAAATTCAAAATGTTCTTGGTTTGAATTGATGCAAACAGTGGATGTTCTAACACAGCTGACCCTAGCAATGCAGAAGAGCCAAAGTGATAGCAGGCAGCCTAAGAGAACACAGCCTCTTTGAGATCAGTTGATTAAACATCTCCAAGTGAGATTAATACACTCTAGGAATTTCCTTATTTAGAACCAGTAAGAAATAAAAGTGATCAGAAGGAATTTAGAACTGCCATTCTCATTAAAATAAGGCTAGGGGCTGACGGCTACAAATAGTTATAAGAAAAGGGTGGGGGGGAATCTGACAAAGAAGAAATTAACATTTCTTATTGGATTAAAGCTAAACATTCTCTGAGAACACTCAAACTTTTACCTCTTTTACTACTGTTTTTTTGCCAGTCCTGAACTAATACTGAAAAAAAAGCCTAAGAGGTAGCTACTGATCTGGCTGGGAAACAATGTCCTATTCAAAGTTAGTATCTGTTCTAAGTATCAAGCAACAAAATTAACTGTCCTCTGTAGAGAGGGGTAAAAGAGAACATTTATGTCAACGTCAAGCCAGGAAAGTAATTTTGTATTAACCTATGAAGTTAAGAAAATAGAATACACAAAAGTATTTTTAAAGTGTATGTAATTTAAAAACCTTCTAAATATCTTAACAGTGCACTTGGCTACACTTGTATTTTACATGCAGCAGTAGATTTTTTTGCAGCTTCAAATCCAGGGATGGTGCTGTACTCCATCAAGAAATTATCACATCAAACTGAAAGCCACTGTGAAAGTAGCAAATGAAATTTGTCAGTACTAAGAAAATGGCCAGATAATCAGGTTGTGACTCAACAGGTCCGATGAGGGCAGCTGTGTCCAGAACAGTCGCATTTATGGAGCCATTGACACTGTGTCCGTTGAGTGACAGCTGGAAAAGCCATTGGTAACCAAGTTTTTAGAGACACCAGAGCAAATTCTATGCAATTATCCATGAAAGTATCCACCTTTCCTGCAGGAGCAAAACATATGCAAAGTGCCTTTGGGGCGCCAGTCAGACAAAGAAAAGAAAACAAATTAAAACAGGAAGCCTTGGGCTCGCACTATTGGCCTTTTCGCCATTCTGGTGATATAAAAGACTACTGAGGTACTCTATGAGGCAACAGAGAGCCACATAACAAAGGTAAATGGTCTGCTGATATCCCAGAATCAGAGATAAACTCTCCGTATTTTCCATGCTAGCAATCCAAGAACAGAATACTAATATGCAGCCTACTAAGAAGGTTAATTTTCTCAGGATACACCAGGAATAATGCATCTGGACCAAGAATAAAGACTGCCCAGAAATGAACAGCAGGAATATGTTGGGACACAGGTCCCAGAGGCCAGCTTTTGTGGATTGTGTGCCTGAATTCCCTTTCCCTGGCAACTGAGGCACAGTGGACAGGAATTCACATGTGCCCAGAAAGCTCAGGTGTTTGGAGATCTGTCCTTCCCTTTGCCTCTCACTGAGCACTCAGGGGAACAGGGGTGGTAGAACAGAGGAAATCAGCCTTGCCAGCCACTCAGTTTTGTCCCCAGTGAAAACCCTTCAGCTACAGTGTGGCAGCCAAACCAGACTGGAATTTGGTTTCTTATGCACTTTGGGGTTCCAAACCACAGCAAAGACGGACTGTTGATACATCTGCCTCATCAAGAAAGATGGAAGATTCATCCAATTCTGTCCAATTTTTTATTTTGTTATCTTTCCTTAAATATTTGTGGATACCAGCATAGAAGTCTTAGAGATCTGTAGATGCTCCAAAGACTTTCACCACCATCTTAAATACTGTGTTTTCTCATTTCTAATTTTTTTATATTAAAAGCCCTAGGAACAAGACCTGCAGCTTTATTTCTTTCAGTGTTCTACTCTGAAGAATTGGTTGTTTTCCCAATCTAGACATATTCAGCCCTTCCAATTTTAGTTCAACCTCAGTTAAATTGATTTCCATTTCCATATTATTATTCCCTAGTTATTTTGCTTTTTTCTCTGTATTAAGCAGCTTCCTCCTTGTTGTTATTACTCCCAACTTGATAAATCTTGTTACAACTTCATTGTTTCTGGCTTGATTAAAATAGGGTATATTCATACAGTTAAATACCTAATGTGAAGTCAGCACATTAATCCTATGATTTGCATAATATTTTATGCCACTGCCAAATTATAGAATTAACAAAGATCCTCTGTTCTTTGCCTGTGTTGAAAACTGAAAACCTTTTGTGTGTCATCCACGGCCTCCTTTCACAACACTTTTCCAGCACACATTTACAAGGTTTGATATGCTAGCTTGTTCTCCGAGAGAGAGGATTAGTAGAATCAGCTATGTTATATTTCATTGCAGAGCTGATAACCTCAGAGGACTCATCTGTGCAAAAGTTTATCTCGTAAGTAAATCCTGCAAAGTGTACCAAGGAAATAAATACCAGGTCACACTAAAATGTTTAGTAACCAACTAAAAATGAATACAAACACTTGATGGTAAAACCCTCTGAAATCTAGGAAAATAACTCCTTTCACAAAAGAAAATATCTACTTCCTTTATTTTGAAGATCTTCTTGAAAAAGGAGCCTGTTTTTAACTGAGAATAGAGTTGTGTAGCTGACAATCTAAGCATTGGCCTCTGGACAAGCAAAACAGAAAATGCAGAAATTTGATAAATCTGTGGACTTATGTCATTAAGATTTGAAGCCAGAAGTCAGAGATGGACATCCTGTTCTTCAAAAAGGTAGAGTATGGGCAAGGAAAAATACAATAGCAAACACCACACCAAAATGTGTGATGTCATCAAGCTGTCTAAGAAGGTTTGTAGGATTTGGAACAGGATTGAATGCCAAGACTTAAAGTATTTTGTAAAACAATCTATGTTAACTCTCAAGCTGAACTAAAAATCCAGTAAATAAACTGATGAGAAAGGGATTTGGCTCAGCAGTAACTCTGCTGCCCTGCCAGTAAAACAGAAATAACAATACCTCACAGAGAAAAATAAAAATCTTACCCGAGTGGATATTTTGATAGTTTGCTGCTACACTTTAAAGTTGTCAGGCTAAGTTGCTGGGAGATGGTGTCCTGTTCAAAAGGAATCACAGTGTTCTACCATGACCAAAAGTCTAAACTCTCTGGTAAGATACTGGTTTTGCTGTTTCAAGGGGTGTTGAACTGAATTCCCATAAACTGGACTGGAATAAATAATATGATCTGCTCTGATTCATGACTCCAGAATAGGCTCTGCTTGGAAGAGAACACAGGAATAACAGGGCTCAATTCTCATGCTGGTGAAAGGCTGTTCTGGTTGACAGCTTATGTTAACAGCTTCTGTGCTGGGAGTCTGGCAAAAGGCTTCAGGGAAACTGTCTCTTTGCTTTCATTCATATTTTATATATGTTACATATACACATAGAGAGTGCTGCATGTAATAGCCTGTAATTTTCTGTCACAATCATGGCCATCACACTGTGTATGTGAGTAGCCATGGCTAAGAAGGGGTATTTCAGATCTTATTTAATAGTCTCCATTCTCATGTTCTGGCAAGGACATCTGAGGAACATTACCTTACAATGTTAAGCAGTGTTCCCTCTCGTACAGCAGATACCACTTCCAGTGCAAATACATGTGCTTACAAGTTTAATGTTAGCTGTCAGTAGGTACTCAAGCATGAAAAGTTAACATTTGCTTTCTATCAGGATTCACGTGACCAGGGCTCGGTGGCTTGAGTGTTGGAGAAAAGCAAGCACAGAGGGTCCTTGACACCAGAGTAATAAAGCTTTTAAATTTAAAATAAAGCTTTACAGATGTTTTGGCATCTCCCCAATACAATTTAAAGAAAATAACAACAAAACCAAGCAAATAGGCAGGTAGTTAACCAATTAGGAATGTTTTTCAGTCGCACATCAGTTCAAGGCGTACTCATCTGGTAGCTGACTGAAAGCCAGGAATAGCTGATGCGGCACACTGGGATGCTGTGGACATTCCTCAGTAGCAGACCCACTAGAAAATGCACAAGGATCCAAGGCTGGTTCTACATTTGTTTACAACAGCAGAATTTTAGGAATATGTGAAAAACTGGATGATCCCACAAGGATTCAAAAGTTCACAAATATATCCAATATCAGATCCAATCAAATGTTTAAGCCCAGAAACCCAAAAGTCCCCATGTTAAACCAGCTTTCCTCTTTGATGGCTCAGAAAATTTTTGTATTGCAAACTGCTGAAAAAGGTTTTTACTTCACAGACTGAATGTTGAAGTTTTCAAAGTTCTAGCATGTTAGAAATTCAACAATTAAAGATTCAGTGCCAGTCAAGGTTAGACTGGCAGCCAAATATAAAATGCAGGACTGTGAGCTGGCTACAAGTCCTCAAGTAAAAGTCTGAGAAGTTACAGTGAACAGAGTTATTTAAACATTAGCTCAGTAGTAGTGAAAAAAAGAAAGGAAATGAAAGGTTAGGAATGTTGGAGCTGAAAAGGTAGTGGTCAATACCTCAAGGACAAATGGGAGCTGGGTGCAAGGGACATTCCTCAGGGGCTACTGCTGGGGCTGTGACGTTCAGCATCCTCATCAGTCACCGACACACACAAAGTGTGCTCTCGCCAGCCTCACGGGTGACACCACACTGTGGCAGCAGCTGTGTGCTGGAAGGCAGGGGACATTGTCCCTGCCATTCAGGGTCACATCAGAAACCTCAAGGAGTGGGCCAACTTGAGCCCCATGAAGTTGAAAGATCCCATGCAAAAACACAGCCTGGGAAATCAGTCTGACTTAGAAATCAGCTCTGCAGAAATGGACTTAGGGGTCAATTTTACATGAGTTCAACCATCTCCTGGTCTGCATTAGCAAGGATGTAGCCAGCAGGGAAAGGGGAGGCATTCAGCACTTGAGAGGCTACACCTGGAACACTCTGTCTTGCTGCTAAGTGCTGCAATAGGCACCCAGAGTGCCTGTGGAATCTTTATCCCAGGAAATTTTGACAAATCAGATGGAGAAAGCCCCAAATAGTCTGATCTAACTTTGAAGTCAGCCCACCCTTGAGCAGGAGGTTGGTTTGGATGACTCCAGGTGTCCCTTCCAACAGAAGTTTTTCTGCAATTACATGAACTATCAGGGAAAGACAAATGACCACATTAAAATTATTACTCTACCATTATTAATTCATTTATTTATTCCTCATTGCAACGAGCCATTTGCCTCCTAGTCTCAAGAAGGGGTATTTATTTTAGGACTAAAAATAATTCCTTCCATATACAAAATAACTGCCTGTATTAGAACTCTCAAGCTGGAAAGACATAGTGCTCACAAGATAGTATGAGGTTACATCACCATGAGTGGTATGAAAAAAGCAGATAGAAATAGTTTGTTCACTTTTTCCTAATACAAGTATGAGAAACTACCAAAAAAAGCTAGAAAAACTAAGTTTGAAAACCAAAACCAAGACAAATGGTGATTCTTCATGCAATAAATGGTAGACCAGTTGAGTATTTTCCAAACAAGGGCACACCAGCACCTTACACTTAAAAAAGTAATCACACTGAAAGTTATTAAACAAACATACAACATGAGACTCAGGAATACTGAACTGAAAAATAGAGAAAGATGGGTTAGAAATCTCATGGGTGTTTTTCCTGTTCTTGTTCTGTGCTGCAGCTTGTTACCACAGTTGAATGAAGGTTAGAAAGATCCTTGGCATTAACCAGTGCTGTCATTCTTATGATAATGTCCTACAAGGTTCCTAACCCCGTCCTGGCCATCCAAACACAGCTCTGTAACTTTTGAGTTTTAGCCATCACTAAAAAGAATTGTCTTTGTGGGAGGTTCCAGTAGTGCACACACATGCATGGCAGCTGGATATCTCGCAAAGAATCTGAGACACAAGCAGCATTTTCACTCCATGTTCTGTGATATCAGACTATATACTTTATTTACATAAATATTTTTATATATCAGAAGTATGCAGGAAATGTGAAACACCAGAAGGTGCAGTCACATGAACAAGTTTGACAGAGATATGCTGATTTATAGGAAACATAGATATCTATCTGAGCCACAATTTAGATCAATAAACCCACCACCGACTTACACACTGCCACAGCAGGAAGAATCACAATAGAGGGTGTACTCTACAAACCTTGTAGATAAACAGATGATTAAACACTTGAAGCAAGTCAAAAAGATCACACTGAGTACTGGGGGTATGCAAGAACAAAGCTCTTGTCAGATGTGTTAATCTGCAACAATTGCCACTTTCATTTTACACCATAATGTGATCAGGAGAGGTTGTTTGCTATAGATAAATAGAGCTCATTACCATCTATTAAAGATGCACTAATTAACTCAGTTTTATCTGTTCCAAAACTCTATTAATAATCAATTCCAAATATTTGGGCAAGGTTGGATGGGGCTCTGAGCAGCCTGGTCTAGTGGAAGGTGTCCTTGCCCATGGCAAGGGGTTGGAACAAGATGACATTTAAGGTCCCTTTTAACCCAAACAATTCTATGATTCTATGACAGTAAATAAGTGGGGGGGGGAGGAGGGAGGAATTACAAGGACAAAGGAGAACAAGTGTACCTAAAATGGGCCATTTTCAATTTAAGAACCTTACTAATCATCTTAGCCATCCTGACAATTCAGACAAGGAGGATTTAGAGTCCCGCCCATAAAAAAATGTTTAAATGAGAGGTGCAAAATCATACCATAGATCTTTTATATATGAGTGAGGGAGGCAACGCTTGTGCTTTGCAGAAAAAAAAAAAAAAAGTATTAAAAACTTGTCCAGATGTTCACTATTCTGCTTTAAGTGAGCAAAAGCTGCTACTGAAAATCAATCATAAGTCTGGAAACACCTTTACTTTATCTGTTAAAGGAGTGACAACATAGGCACAGCTGGGAGTTAAACAGGGAATGATTTCTTTGCTGTTGTTATATGGTAGTTATGGTTATGCCAACACTTACTTTTCAGACACTCATGAGCCAGAGAATTACAAGAGAGCCATAAATATTTTCTCCAACCTGAGTCTAAACTCTGTCTTTGGGTCCTATCTCTTTCAGCATTTCTGGACAAACATGTACAAAACTGGTCAATTATGCTTGTCTGAAAAGAAGCTTTTTGCACTGAAAAGTTTTTAAATACTCTTGTCTTGGAAAAAAGAATACAGTCCTGGCATGAAAAAAGGCTCTTGGCAAAATACAAGCCCATAGTCTGCTCTACTATCTGTTAGCATTTCCAAAGAGAAGCCAGCAGTCTACTCAAGCTACTGAGATTTCTATAATCACAGTAGCAATTTCTTCTCAAATGTACCAAGGGGAATTCACAACCCAGGATAGACATAGAAATGTATTACTTGCAAAAAAGTCTTTTTACCTTTTTTTTTTTGTCTTTTAAACTGCCTGTGTAGAGATGTGCATGAAGTCTCATTTCCTCTCTATCAAACCTATGTGTTATCTCAGATATTAGTAAATCAAGTAAGGTTTGACTTGATGTGAATAACTGCATAAGTTCTCAGCCAGATATTAATTGAATAAGTTGATCCTGTACATATCCCTGGAAAAAAGTAAATACGAGGAAGCAAATGGCAAGGATTTAACTTTCTATTTACTGCACATTGTCTTGGTTTGGTTTCCATCCTAGTTTGGTAAAACTCTAGGCATTGCAACATAGCTGCTATGGCCTTTTGTAGTCAACTCTGCTTCTGCAATGCCCTTTTATTCTCCAGGTTATCACATAGGAGAAATAAACCACAATGAAATAAAACATTATGCAAAATCCTCTCCTCTCCTTGAATCTTTTAAGAGGTGCTAGAAAAGACCCTGATGCATCTTTATCAAAATTACAGCAAGAAGAATGGCTAAAAAGTAAACAGGAATCTTTGCTTTTGTGTCATTGTTCTGTGCCTTTTTGCATGAGAGGACAGTACAGGGGCCTGGGTGACTTCTGCTGGTTCACATGTGTGGACTTGCTGTTCTGAGCCTTTTCCCAGCCTACAGATGCTACTTCTTTTTACTTTCATCTGATCTTATTGTGACTCTGAGCACTTCATGGTATGTCCAGCCAGCCCCGCAATTTCTGACAATCATTGGAAAATTTAAAAGTGGGCAAACATGTATTCATTGTGATCCCAGCATTAATGGGCTCTGAATCTCATTCATAATAAATAGAAGTAGGAACAAATAGCAACCAGCAATGGGATGCTACAGAGACTAGACGAATTCAGAGATAGAAGCCAAACTGATGCCAAATATCCTTTGTCCAAAAAGGAAGTGGTGGTCCCTGGATGGATCAGGGCCAAACCATCCCCAGAATGTAGGTGTCACAGAGATGGAATGCAGCTGTCTAGTTCAGCAGAGAATGGTTTCAGACTGGAAAAAGAGAAGGAACACTGTGCTAGCAGTGACTGCAAGGCAGTTTAGAGGAGCAAATGTAGTCGGTTGTAAATCTGGCTGGAACAGAGGGATGAAATGCCCCCCTGTTTGCAAAGAATGCTGCAGGATCCACAGGGACAGAGTTCCATCAGGGGCCATGTTTCACATGTGTTCGTCACCATATAGAAGTGCAGTGAAGAAATGCACACACCATTACTTGCAGCCACAAAATTCAATGATTTAGATGAGGAAATATTAACCTGGAAAACTAATAACACACAGACATATAGGTGCACTATCTTACACTAAACAAATAATTTTTACTGAAGATTTGGTTCATTATTGTATCAGTGGTCAGGGTTAAAATATTAGATCTTTCCTAGGTCACCTTTCCTCATGCTTTCTTTGAATTTCAAAGCTGCTGACACAATATTCTGTGCAGAGGTTGGAAATTACAGAACCACATTTTTTGTGTTTTTATAAGAACATGAAACAGCTCCACAATAAAGGTTACTTTTTATCTGTCTGCCACACAGCAGAAGAGGTAATGAGGACTGTCAAATAAACCATCTGATTTCCCCCATTCTCAATAATGATTTGTTACACATCCTTTTCTAGCATGAAATAATTCTGTGAAAAATAAAGCAGGCATGAATCTTATTTGGGTTACAGAAAGGTCTGAATCATTTATAACTGAATTAATTGCTAGAAAGGCTTATGAGCAGCTAATTAGTAATATTTGTATTTGGATCTGCCAGTTGGCCCAGAAGTGAAAATGAGTATTAGTTTTGACATAAAGACTGTAGTGTTCACAGATAAAAAAACATTCAATCAAAATCAAGAATATCCTTGAGAATTACTGTTTTGAATGGAACACTCCTGATAACTGGCCAGATCATTCTATTAACCAAAACTGCCTCAGATATTTCCCAGCTACTGATTCAAAAACTGATTCTGCATTCCTCATACATCCTGAAGTCCTGATTTTTTTTTCTCCATCTATAAAGTCCTGAAAAAGTGGGAGGAAAAACTGGTGCCACACTCAAAACCTACATAGGTGCCAACAAACTGTTAATTTGTGTCCATTATGTTTCCACAGGACTTTAGAGGACTTGATTTTCCCCACTCGGTGTTCCACTTTTCCACAAGCAGTAAATGAGTTTCAAACTAATTTGGATTATGTTGAGAACTATGAGTAAATTCTGCAAATGACCAGATAACAAAAGCAATGCTTCTGATGTCCCTCAGAAGCATCCTGTCAAAGACTAGCAAGGAAAACACATGTTCAGTCATCAATGGCTACAAGATGGATATATGGGCTGGGATGTGCCTGTAACACGTGGCTTCCAGGGGAAAAATGTCGTTTAACGTATTATTCTTTCCTCCCCATCCTCTTCTCAAGCAGAATGCAGCCCTGCAGAATAGGGCACCAGAGGAAATTCTGCCATTCCTGGAAAAGGAAGGTAGTTTTGAGCTGCTTCTGTGACTGAGCAAAGACTGATCCCTGGGAACCTCATATTTCCTTTGACTTGCCGTGCTCTCACCGTCCTAGTCTGGCAAGACTCAGCCCAAAATTAAATATGAGAAGAGAAATAAAATCAAAGTGAAAGAATAAGCATTGACAAAAGGGTTCTGTACAGTCAGAAATGTGTATGTCAGGCAAGCATCTCTTACAAGTTATTCTTGTAGCTCCTGGTCAGAATATGTATTTTGTGAGTTATGGCAATTTCTAAATTTCTCACTTAATAAAAAAGTAATTGCATAATATGCCGAGGCACAGTTCTGGGCTGTCCTCAGGCACTCACACTCCTAGACTGTGCACTTTTACTCTTTCTTGAATGATTTTTAACAGTGAGCTGTATTTTAAATGTTTTCTATGTTCTTTGCTACAGACTCTGCTCTCTTTTAGGTTACAAACTTCAGGAGAAGTTGTATAGCCAAAGGGTTTTTTCAGAATTTCAAAGTAACATATTTTGCCCATGAAGAATGCATTCACACTTTGCTGAAGTAAATGACAATAAAATTCTATATAATTAGAGTATAACCTATAATATATTTGTACCGGTGAGAAATTCTGGAAAAAGAAGACAGTAGAACATTGTGTAATGCTTAGAGGAGTATTTGAAAGCTTTTAAGTTAAGCATCATTTAAAACAGATTTTAATTAAGGATTTTCCTTTTTTATTACATATTAAGGTCTCTAAGAGCATAACTTCCATAAATAGTCAAGAATAAACTACATTCAGACCTACATATAAGCACATTTCTTGGCACAGACAAATGAAAACTGTTATTGCTGACATCTCTTTGAAGGAAGATTTTCTTTTTTTTTTTTTCATCCCAGTCCTTGTTTTATTTATATGGCTCTGCACACTTTTTTATTTTTAATTATCCTAAGGAAAAGAAGGGGTGGAGGGAAACAGATCTTTGTTTTCCAACTGAGACAGTGAAATGCATTCCAAAGCTGCTTTTGTTTTTAATTTACAGAAGCCCTCATGTCTAATCTACTAAGCCAACAAATAATCTGTTTGCCAGGTTTTACATGAGAGTCGTGAAAAGTGCATACAGTTGCTGACTTTATTCTTTTTTAGGATACAGATTCATTCTCTGCCATAAACTTGAAAAGATCCTTTTGGAGAACTTTCCACAATGAATTTATTTTTAACTATGCATTTTGTTTCCCAGGAGGTATTTCATTTTTACCCACTTGCTTGGGTATCTTTAGCTCTATTTCTTAGTTACTACGAAATGAGTGTATTTCCTTATCTGAGAGATAAAATAGCATAGCCTGTGCCCTTGTTCATGAAAGCAGCTGTTTAAAAGCAAAAAAAAAACCAGGGTATTGAGAAATATGATCCTCTCTGAAAAAAAAAAAAAAAGGTAAAGAGCAGATGAGCACTCCAACATATTTCCATACACAGAAAAAAAATACTTTTACATCATTCAGTTCTTTCAGAATAACCCTATATCCTACGTGTCCTAATATTGAAGGTGAATTTCAGTATTTAAAAACTTAATGTGTATCCTGAGAGCCACCAAAACACTGCAGGACAACAACATAAAACTGTAGTGAATCTACACCTCTGTAAATGTCTTCTGACAAATCCGTGCATGCAGACAAGACAGAAACAGTGTTCTGCAGTGAGATTTTTGGTTGGTGTGCACTACAGTGAGGAAATTTCTTCTGAAGTGGAACAGTGCACCACCGCATTTGATTTACCTCCCTCTTCTCCATTAGGGCACATCTCCTCTGCTAGACATCTCTAAATCTGGTACATCTGTATCAACAAACTTGGAGGGTGCAGAGAGCCGTACTGAACCAGCTGCCAGCTCCCCTAAAACTGAGTTTTGCTGGGATTTTCACAGGCGAGGCCAGGGCTCAGGATGTGCTATGTTCCTCCAGAGATGCTCCCTCTCCTTTTAAAGAATGTGGGTTGAATGATACTGAAGCTAATAAGACAGTTCTTTTCTTAAAAATGGGCCATTTATTGAGGACTTAATTAAGGGTATTCTAAATTTACTTAGAAGTGGAACTTATATTGAAAAGAAATGGTATAAGGATGAAAAATATTTCAGATAAACTCTTGTGCTCCAAGATGTGCAACTCAGCTTCCATACAGTTGCTCCATCCACAGGGACTAACCAATGTTTTACGTTTCATGCTGCTCCCAGAACATTGTGCTGACTGCTAGGAAGACCCTGGCTGTATGACTTTAGATGGGCTGAAGCAAAGAAAATTAAGGATAAAGGGCAAAGAGACTTCAAATAGACATAAAACAACGGCTCAGACCACCTTTTTAATACACAAGATATGTGGACAAAAATTTGAAAAAGTGAAGAAGTATTAGTGACAATTTAGTTTTTACATCTTAAATCTATGCTGCTTGTAAATTTATGTAAAAAGGATGTTCAGAGTCCCAGCCCTTGGGAAGGAGTCAGTAACTCACAACATTTAGAAAAAAAGGTATCCATGTCTACCAGCTGGAGGTAGAATACTTTGTCCTCAGCTCCTATGCAGAATTGTGGGTGCAGCCAAATACAACATTCTTAAGTTCAGAATAAATGAAATTTTATGTATTTCTTTAAATTTCTTCAAAGATACACTAGTAAATAGAGCTTCACAGATAGTGTTGATTTTAGATACATTGCAGATTATCCATTTATTTATATGACTATGAATTCTCATTTCGTTCAAGGGGTTTATTTTATCCAATACCTTTCATCTACTTCTTCGAGTTGTGTATTACTGTACAAGTCATCTTGCTCTTGGGCTAATCAGAATATAAGGAGATAATCTGTGCTAGTGAATTCCAGAATTTGGATTTTCATAATTCTATTTGCATCACAAAAATGCAGATTTTCAAATTTTGTTAACCAATAACTTGAAAATTAAAAAACCACAATTCAGAATCTTTATTTTTCTTAATTTATCTACTTAAAATGTGCTCACAAGTCGCTTTTAATCAAATAGATTTATAATCTGTATTCACTAAGTCCTTCTTGCAGAATCATCAGTGCCTCTTCATAAAGTAACTCCTTTCTAAAACCTCCACCTCTCAAACACCTTCCTAATCTCCCTTGGCTGAAATAAGCAGATACAAATTCCTCCTCAACCCCACTTTTTTACTATGGAGGAAAACCACCATTCAAAGAAATTTGCACCTAGGACAGCATGGAGTCAGGACGTGAGCTTGGGTATCCACCGCCTTTAGTCTGTGTAGCTTGTCTCCACAGTAGAGTAACCTCAAACAAAGCTGATGGCTCTGGCATAACAAGAAACAGGAAAAAAATTCTCACAGTGAAGAAGAACTGTGGCACAGGGAGAGTCAAGCTATAGGTTTAACCATGAACAACTCAAACGTATGTCATTGCCCCCATTCGTAATAAGTACTATTGCTGAGAACACTTGTGTTGTCCTGCAGGTCCCTGTAATGCAGACCATTACATCTTTCTGCCAATGAAATGTAGTAAAATTAGATGGAATGATTACAAGAATTTGGTTTGGAGAAAAAAATTAGTTTTCTAACAAACACATGCTGCCATTAACGAGGCCTTTGACTGTTCAGCAGCTCCCAGGCCACATTTATATCCAAAGAATTTAAGAAAGTAATGCAGCCTCCCCCCTCACTCCGCTGCTCCTGGTCAGGCTCCCATGCTTTTCATTTACATTTTTTTTTTTTTTCATCTTGTGCCTTTACATACCCCTTGAGGCACATGTTCTCAAAAGTGAGAACCACTCAAATATAGTTTACGTTACCCCACAGAACACTATAAAAGAGGCAAGAAAATTGTCAAGCAAGGTGACAAGATTCACACCAAAAATCATTTTGTAAACTCTTGGAGATGTTGTCACAACAAACCCAGAGGAAAAATTTTACTTCCTCAGCAGCCAATAATGGAGAAGGTGACGGGAGAGCAGAAAGAGAAAATGAAAACTCCCACATGCACTTGGGATACTTTTCAGATCCTCAGCTTTGTCTATACTTAGGCTGCTAGATGATTTATGACTGGTCTCTATTGCCAGTGCAACTGTTCACTTCAATTCTGCGTGCTCCTTGATGGGCTGGTTACATTTTCACAGATGCTATCATCACACTTTAACTGTAATAATCGTGTTGGAGTTGTGCTGTTACTACACTACACTGCCAGACAGCTCTTCTACACTGAGATGTCCAATGCTGCCTGAAATCAAGCCTAGAAACTCCTTTCTTAAAACGTTTCTTAAATGTTTCTTCGTAGGGAGTGACTATTCCCAAAATCCGATGAGAGGAAACATCATGGAAAGAATAAGTGCCCCAAAAAGAGGCAAATTAGGGTATGGACAGACAATTGCAAACTACAGTTAACACAACTCAGCAATTTCCCCAGTTACAAGCCGACTTGCATTGATGGATCACAGCACACTTCTCATTCACTGCTACTGCAAAGAAAACTAGATTGTTTTAACTAAGTTGCTAGCTTGAATCAAGGTATTCTAATATGGAATACCTCTTACCTTGGAATTATAGTTAGAAGCACACACACAAGCAATTAGCAGCAATTCCTTGAGCTGTGAAAGCTGTTACTTGCCTCTCCTCGTTCTCTAAATTTCTACACTGTTTGTTGTAACCAGTGCTGGACCATAATTTCCACTATCCTAAAAGCACTGATAGCTCTCCCGTGCAATTCACACAAATAAACAGTAATATAATATCAAATTTCCAGCTCTAAGTTAACATCCACAGCAGACACTGGGACTAGATCAGCAGCAGTTTCTGCTTGATGAGACTAAGGGGCACAATCCTGTGTCTCTGCTCAGGCCCAGCCTCCCCAGCTGTCCAGACCTATTTATCCCCAGGGACCAACCAGAGCTTCCTCTCTCCTTGTGCACCAAATTCCCTTTGCAAAGAAAATCCAGATGCGTGGGGGGACTGAGCCTTCAGGAACACAAACATAGCCAGCAGTACCTTGAAAAAGACTAGGCAATGAATCCAAGGTTTTGAGTTTTTTTAATAAATATGAGCAACTGCCAGCTCAGGATGAAAATTAACACATAGAACCATAGAATGGTTTAGGTTGGAAGAGACCTTAAAGACCCTATAGTTCAACCCCCCTGCCATAGGCAAGAACATTTTTCACTCGATCAGAATGTTCAGAACCCCCTCCAGCCTGGCCTTGAACACCTCCAGGAATGAGCAATCCACAACTTCTCTGGGCAATCTCTTCCAATGCCTCACCACCTTCACAGTAAAGAATTTATTCCTAATAAGTCTAACCCTCTCCTCTCTTTCAGTCTGAAGCCATTCTCCCCTTGTCCTGCCACTACATGCTCTTGTAAAAAGTCCCTCTCCATCTTTCCTGTAGGCTCCCTTCAGGTACTGGAAGGCCACATTTACCTTTTTTTTCAAACCTTTTGTCCACTCTTCACTCAGGATAATTTTTACAAATTCTTATCTCCCATGGAATTTTCCTTATCTCAGATCATGGTTTAACCAATTGATCATGCTTTTACCTTATTTTGAAGCACAGATGTTATTGTCCAGGGACTTTTTTAGAAACATATTCTTAACATATTTGTATTTGAAGAAATTTCTTGATAGCAATTCAAAAATGTAGAGCAGCTTGAAATCATGTTTGAACCACAGAACGTACAGCATGTGGACAGTGGCAGGACAGACTCCTTCATTCTGCTCTCACATGCTGTTTATCCTTCCATGTTTTCAAAAGCTCCTTTCTCCCCTGAAAGCTATAATGCAAAAAACTCTTCTGAGAAGCTCATGATTCTGCACAAGCTCTCAAATATTAACCATCACCAGCAGAAAGTTACTGAGGATCCTACTCCCCTCTGTGAAAACTCATCCTATTGAGTTGAAGAGCTGTCCTGTCTTGACTTGGACTGAAACCTCCAAACTCTGAATAGGAACAATTTGGTATGAATTGTTAAACTGGGTGGCATCAAAGTAAGCAAATGAGGCAGATACTCTACAACATTTCATACGGCAAACAGTGTAAGCTAAACGATATACACTGAAGAATTAGTTGGGTTCCCACAAATATTTTCCTCATTTTAAAATCAGAATGGCAGCTGCCTTTTTAAGCATATGAAAGTTTTAGGGGCATCATTCTCTATGACTCTTAATGGTAAGCCAACTCTTTTTTTAGCTCAGATAAGAATGGCACTGCTGTGCAACCACTTTGTGGCCCATGTGAAAGCATTAAGCAAGGCACAGAGAAATCAGTCTTCCTGCCTTTTGCACACCATTCTCATCAACAGAAGCATCTGGAGCTAGTCTGGTACTAAAATATGCTATTAGGGAGATCACACCGCCTGTGTAGCACTAACTAAGTAGTTCTGTATCACATTTGTTTCAGAGATGACAAAAAAAAAAAAAAAAAAAAAAAAAAACCGCCAAAAAAAACAA